>CALNHX010010897.1:0-30457 GCA_940337035.1 Agriotes lineatus | reverse complement strand
TAAAGATGATCGCATTAATTTTACTGGAAAGATAGGTGTTTTTAGAAGATTAGTAGGTGAAATAGGGTTTCGTTGGAAGAAAAGCCAAGATAATCAACAAGTGCTGATTCAGAAAACAGAACGCTTAATTATTATGCATGCTGGCGGTAAAATAGGTTTTGTTCCGAATGGGCTACTTATTTTTAAATCGGGCCTTAAGACTGGGGACTACCATGACGATATGAATAACAAGAATTTTTCCAAGTGGTTACAAGAAAATTTCTTACCAAACGTTGAAGAAAAGAAAGGCTACAGACCAACCTGAAAATATCATTGCGATTTTGTATTTTTTGTAAATACATTTGCGCTTTTTTATAAAAAATTTACTTTAATTTTGGTAAACATGTATGCACAGTTATATTAACAATTCAATTTATATTTTGTAAATACATTTACGCTTTTTTATAACAATTTACTGTAATATTGGTAAACATGTAACTACGCACAGTTTCATTAACAATTCAATTTATTTTTTGTAAATACATTTGCGCTTTTTTATAAACAATTTACTATAATTTGGTAAACATGTATGCACAGTTTTATTAACAATTCAATTTATTTTTTGTAAATTCATTTGCGCTTTTTTATAAACAATTTACTTTAATTTTGGTAAACATGTATGCACAGTTTTATTAACAATTCAATTTATATTTTGAAAATACATTTACGCTTTTTTATAACAATTTACTGTAATATTGGTAAATATGTACCTATGCACAGTTTTATTAACAATTCAATTTATTTTTTGTAAATACATTTGCGCTTTTTTATAAACAATTTACTATAATTTGGTAAACATGTATGCACAGTTTTATTAACAATTCAATTTATTTTTTGTAAATACATTTGCGCTTTTTTATAAACAATTTACTTTAATTTTGGTAAACATGTATGCACAGTTTTATTGACAATTCAATTTATATTTTGAAAATACATTTACGCTTTTTTATAACAATTTACTGTAATATTGGTAAACATGTATCTATGCACAGTTTTATTAACAATTCAATTTATTTTTTGTAAATACATTTGCGCTTTTTTATAAACAATTTACTTTAGTTTTGGTAAACATGTTTGCAAAGTTCTATTAACAATTCAATTTATATTTTGTAAATACATTTACGCTTTTTTATAACAATTTACTGTAATATTGGTAAACATGTACCTATGCACAGTTTTATTAACAATTCAATTTATTTTTTGTAAATACATTTGCGCTTTTTTATAAACAATTTACTATAATTTGGTAAACATGTATGCACAGTTTTATTAACAATTCAATTTATTTTTTGTAAATACATTTGCGATTTTTTATAAACAATTTACTTTAATTTTGGTAAACATGTATGCACAGTTTTATTAACAGTTCAATTTATATTTTGAAAATACATTTACGCTTTTTTATAACAATTTACTGTAATATTGGTAAACATGTACCTATGCACAGTTTTATTAACAATTCAATTTATTTTTTGTAAATACATTTGCGCTTTTTTATAAACAATTTACTATAATTTGGTAAACATGTATGCACAGTTTTATTAACAATTCAATTTATTTTTTGTAAATACATTTGCGCTTTTTTATAAACAATTTACTTTAATTTTGGTAAACATGTATGCACAGTTTTATTAACAATTCAATTTATATTTTGAAAATACATTTACGCTTTTTTATAACAATTTACTGTAATATTGGTAAACATGTACCAATGCACAGTTTTATTAACAATTCAATTTATTTTTTGTAAATACATTTGCGCTTTTTTATAAACAATTTTCTTTAGTTTTGGTAAACATGTATGCACACTTCTATTAACAATTCAATTTATATTTCGTAAATACATTTACGCTTTTTTATAGCAATTTACTGTAATATTGGTAAACATGTACCTATGCACAGTTTTATTAACAATTCAATTTATTTTTTGTAAATACATTTGCGCTTTTTTTATAAACAATTTACTATAATTTGGTAAACATGTATGCATAGTTTTATTAACAATTCAATTTATTTTTTGTAAATACATTTGCGCTTTTTTATAAACAATTTACTTTAATTTTGGTAAACATGTATGCACAGTTATATTAACAATTCAATTTATATTTTGTAAATACATTTACGCTTTTTTATAACAATTTACTGTAATATTGGTAAACATGTAACTACGCACAGTTTTATTAACAATTCAATTTATTTTTTGTAAATACATTTGCGCTTTTTTATAAACAATTTACTATAATTTGGTAAACATGTATGCACAGTTTTATTAACAATTCAATTTATTTTTTGTAAATTCATTTGCGCTTTTTTATAAACAATTTACTTTAATTTTGGTAAACATGTATGCACAGTTTTATTAACAATTCAATTTATATTTTGAAAATACATTTACGCTTTTTTATAACAATTTACTGTAATATTGGTAAATATGTACCTATGCACAGTTTTATTAACAATTCAATTTATTTTTTGTAAATACATTTGCGCTTTTTTATAAACAATTTACTATAATTTGGTAAACATGTATGCACAGTTTTATTAACAATTCAATTTATTTTTTGTAAATACATTTGCGCTTTTTTATAAACAATTTACTTTAATTTTGGTAAACATGTATGCACAGTTTTATTGACAATTCAATTTATATTTTGAAAATACATTTACGCTTTTTTATAACAATTTACTGTAATATTGGTAAACATGTACCTATGCACAGTTTTATTAACAATTCACTTTATTTTTGTAAATACATTTGCGCTTTTTTATAAACAATTTACTTTAGTTTTGGTAAACATGTATGCACAGTTCTATTAACAATTCAATTTATATTTTGTAAATACATTTACGCTTTTTTATAACAATTTACTGTAATATTGGTAAACATGTACCTATGCACAGTTTTATTAACAATTCAATTTATTTTTTGTAAATACATTTGCGCTTTTTTATAAACAAGTTACTATAATTTGGTAAACATGTATGCACAGTTTTATTAACAATTCAATTTATTTTTTGTAAATACATTTGCGATTTTTTATAAACAATTTACTTTAATTTTGGTAAACATGTATGCACAGTTTTATTAACAGTTCAATTTATATTTTGAAAATACATTTACGCTTTTTTATAACAATTTACTGTAATATTGGTAAACATGTACCTATGCACAGTTTTATTAACAATTCAATTTATTTTTTGTAAATACATTTGCGCTTTTTTATAAACAATTTACTATAATTTGGTAAACATGTATGCACAGTTTTATTAACAATTCAATTTATTTTTTGTAAATACATTTGCGCTTTTTTATAAACAATTTACTTTAATTTTGGTAAACATGTATGCACAGTTTTATTAACAATTCAATTTATATTTTGAAAATACATTTACGCTTTTTTATAACAATTTACTGTAATATTGGTAAACATGTACCAATGCACAGTTTTATTAACAATTCAATTTATTTTTTGTAAATACATTTGCGCTTTTTTATAAACAATTTTCTTTAGTTTTGGTAAACATGTATGCACACTTCTATTAACAATTCAATTTATATTTCGTAAATACATTTACGCTTTTTTATAGCAATTTACTGTAATATTGGTAAACATGTACCTATGCACAGTTTTATTAACAATTCAATTTATTTTTTGTAAATACATTTGCGCTTTTTTTATAAACAATTTACTATAATTTGGTAAACATGTATGCATAGTTTTATTAACAATTCAATTTATTTTTTGTAAATACATTTGCGCTTTTTTATAAACAATTTACTTTAATTTTGGTAAACATGTATGCACAGTTTTATTAACAATTCAATTTATATTTTGAAAATACATTTACGCTTTTTTATAACAATTTACTTTAATATTGGTAAACATGTACCTATGCACAGTTTTATTAACAATTCAATTTATTTTTTGTAAATACATTTGCGCTTTTTTATAAACAATTTACTTTAGTTTTGGTAAACATGTATGCACAGTTCTATTAACAATTCAATTTATATTTTGTAAATACATTTACGCTTTTTTATAACAATTTACTGTAATATTGGTAAACATGTACCTATGCCCGGTTTTATTAACAATTCAATTTATTTTTTGTAAATACATTTGCGCTTTTTTATAAAAAATTTACTTTAATTTTGGTAAACATGTATGCACAGTTTTATTAACAATTCAATTTATATTTTGAAAATACATTTACGCTTTTTTATAACAATTTACTGTAATATTGGTAAACATGTACCTATGCACAGTTTTATTAACAATTCAATTTATTTTTTGTAAATACATTTGCGCTTTTTTATAAACAATTTACTTTAGTTTTGGTAAACATGTATGCACACTTCTATTAACAATTCAATTTATATTTTGTAAATACATTTACGCTTTTTTATAACAATTTACTGTAATATTGGTAAACATGTACCTATGCACAGTTTTATTAACAATTCAATTTATTTTTTGTAAATACATTTGCGCTTTTTTATAAACAATTTACTATAATTTGGTAAACATGTATGCACAGTTTTATTAACAATTCAATTTATTTTTTGTAAATACATTTGCGCTTTTTTATAAACAATTTACTTTAATTTTGGTAAACATGTATGCACAGTTTTATTAACAATTCAATTTATATTTTGAAAATACATTTACGCTTTTTTATAACAATTTACTGTAATATTGGTAAACATGTACCTATGCACAGTTTTATTACCAATTCAATTTATTTTTTGTAAATACATTTGCGCTTTTTTATAAACAATTTACTTTAGTTTTGGTAAACATGTATGCACAGTTCTATTAACAATTCAATTTATATTTTGTAAATACATTTACGCTTTTTTATAACAATTTACTGTAATATTGGTAAACATGTACCTATGCACAGTTTTATTAACAATTCAATTTATTTTTTGTAAATACATTTGCGCTTTTTTATAAACAATTTACTATAATTTGGTAAACATGTATGCACAGTTTTATTAACAATTCAATTTATTTTTTGTAAATACATTTGCGCTTTTTTATAACAATTTACTGTAATATTGGTAAACATGTAACTACGCACAGTTTTATTAACAATTCAATTTATTTTTTGTAAATACATTTGCGCTTTTTTATAAACAATTTACTATAATTTGGTAAACATGTATGCACAGTTTTATTAACAATTCAATTTATTTTTTGTAAATTCATTTGCGCTTTTTTATAAACAATTTACTTTAATTTTGGTAAACATGTATGCACAGTTTTATTAACAATTCAATTTATATTTTGAAAATACATTTACGCTTTTTTATAACAATTTACTGTAATATTGGTAAATATGTACCTATGCACAGTTTTATTAACAATTCAATTTATTTTTTGTAAATACATTTGCGCTTTTTTATAAACAATTTACTATAATTTGGTAAACATGTATGCACAGTTTTATTAACAATTCAATGTATTTTTTGTAAATACATTTGCGCTTTTTTATAAACAATTTACTTTAATTTTGGTAAACATGTATGCACAGTTTTATTGACAATTCAATTTATATTTTGAAAATACATTTACGCTTTTTTATAACAATTTACTGTAATATTGGTAAACATGTACCTATGCACAGTTTTATTAACAATTCACTTTATTTTTTGTAAATACATTTGCGCTTTTTTATAAACAATTTACTTTAGTTTTGGTAAACATGTATGCACAGTTCTATTAACAATTCAATTTATATTTTGTAAATACATTTACGCTTTTTTATAACAATTTACTGTAATATTGGTAAACATGTACCTATGCACAGTTTTATTAACAATTCAATTTATTTTTTGTAAATACATTTGCGCTTTTTTATAAACAAGTTACTATAATTTGGTAAACATTTATGCACAGTTTTATTAACAATTCAATTTATTTTTTGTAAATACATTTGCGATTTTTTATAAACAATTTACTTTAATTTTGGTAAACATGTATGCACAGTTTTATTAACAGTTCAATTTATATTTTGAAAATACATTTACGCTTTTTTATAACAATTTACTGTAATATTGGTAAACATGTACCTATGCACAGTTTTATTAACAATTCAATTTATTTTTTGTAAATACATTTGCGCTTTTTTATAAACAATTTACTATAATTTGGTAAACATGTATGCACAGTTTTATTAACAATTCAATTTATTTTTTGTAAATACATTTGCGCTTTTTTATAAACAATTTACTTTAATTTTGGTAAACATGTATGCACAGTTTTATTAACAATTCAATTTATATTTCGTAAATACATTTACGCTTTTTTATAACAATTTACTGTAATATTGGTAAACATGTACCTATGCCCGGTTTTATTAACAATTCAATTTATTTTTTGTAAATACATTTGCGCTTTTTTATAAAAAATTTACTTTAATTTTGGTAAACATGTATGCACAGTTTTATTAACAATTCAATTTATATTTTGAAAATACATTTACGCTTTTTTATAACAATTTACTGTAATATTGGTAAACATGTACCTATGCACAGTTTTATTAACAATTCAATTTATTTTTTGTAAATACATTTGCGCTTTTTTATAAACAATTTACTTTAGTTTTGGTAAACATGTATGCACACTTCTATTAACAATTCAATTTATATTTTGTAAATACATTTACGCTTTTTTATAACAATTTACTGTAATATTGGTAAACATGTACCTATGCACAGTTTTATTAACAATTCAATTTATTTTTTGTAAATACATTTGCGCTTTTTTATAAACAATTTACTATAATTTGGTAAACATGTATGCACAGTTTTATTAACAATTCAATTTATTTTTTGTAAATACATTTGCGCTTTTTTATAAACAATTTACTTTAATTTTGGTAAACATGTATGCACAGTTTTATTAACAATTCAATTTATATTTTGAAAATACATTTACGCTTTTTTATAACAATTTACTGTAATATTGGTAAACATGTACCTATGCACAGTTTTATTACCAATTCAATTTATTTTTTGTAAATACATTTGCGCTTTTTTATAAACAATTTACTTTAGTTTTGGTAAACATGTATGCACAGTTCTATTAACAATTCAATTTATATTTTGTAAATACATTTACGCTTTTTTATAACAATTTACTGTAATATTGGTAAACATGTACCTATGCACAGTTTTATTAACAATTCAATCTATTTTTTGTAAATACATTTGCGCTTTTTTATAAACAATTTACTATAATTTGGTAAACATGTATGCACAGTTTTATTAACAATTCAATTTATTTTTTGTAAATACATTTGCGCTTTTTTATAAAAAATTTACTTTAATTTTGGTAAACATGTATGCACAGTTTTATTAACAATTCAATTTATATTTTGAAAATACATTTACGCTTTTTTATAACAATTTACTGTAATATTGGTAAACATGTACCTATGCACAGTTTTATTAACAATTCAATTTATTTTTTGTAAATACGTTTGCGCTTTTTTATAAACAATTTACTATAATTTGGTAAACATGTATGCATAGTTTTATTAACAATTCAATTTATTTTTTGTAAATACATTTGCGCTTTTTTATAAACAATTTACTTTAATTTTGGTAAACATGTATGCACAGTTTTATTAACAATTCAATTTATATTTTGAAAATACATTTACGCTTTTTTATAACAATTTACTGTAATATTGGTAAACATGTCCCTATGCACAGTTTTATTAACAATTCAATTTATTTTTTGTAAATACATTTGCGCTTTTTTATAAACAATTTACTATAATTTGGTAAACATGTATGCACAGTTTTATTAACAATTCAATTTATTTTTTGTAAATACATTTGCGCTTTTTTATAAACAATTTACTTTAATTTTGGTAAACATGTATGCACAGTTTTATTAACAATTCAATTTATATTTTGAAAATACATTTACGCTTTTTTATAACAATTTACTGTAATATTGGTAAACATGTACCTATGCACAGTTTTATTAACAATTCAATTTATTTTTTGTAAATACATTTGCGCTTTTTTATAAACAATTTACTTTAGTTTTGGTAAACATGTATGCACAGTTTTATTAACAATTCAATTTATATTTTGAAAATACATTTACGCTTTTTTATAACAATTTACTGTAATATTGGTAAACATGTCCCTATGCACAGTTTTATTAACAATTCAATTTATTTTTTGTAAATACATTTGCGCTTTTTTATAAACAATTTACTATAATTTGGTAAACATGTATGCACAGTTTTATTAACAATTCAATTTATTTTTTGTAAATACATTTGCGCTTTTTTATAAACAATTTACTTTAATTTTGGTAAACATGTATGCACAGTTTTATTAACAATTCAATTTATATTTTGAAAATACATTTACGCTTTTTTATAACAATTTACTGTAATATTGGTAAACATGTACCTATGCACAGTTTTATTAACAATTCAATTTATTTTTTGTAAATACATTTGCGCTTTTTTATAAACAATTTACTTTAATTTTGGTAATGATGTATGCACAGTTTTATTAACAATTCAATTTATTTTTTGTAAATACATTTGCGCTTTTTTATAAACAATTTACTTTAATTTTGGTAAACATGTATGCACAGTTTTATTAACAATTCAATTTATATTTTGAAAATACATTTACGCTTTTTTATAACAATTTACTGTAATATTGGTAAACATGTCCCTATGCACAGTTTTATTAACTATTCAATTTATTTTTTGTAAATACATTTGCGCTTTTTTATAAACAATTTACTATAATTTGGTAAACATGTATGCACAGTTTTATTAACAATTCAATTTATTTTTTGTAAATACATTTGCGCTTTTTTATAAACAATTTACTTTAATTTTGGTAAACATGTATGCACAGTTTTATTAACAATTCAATTTATATTTTGAAAATACATTTACGCTTTTTTATAACAATTTACTGTAATATTGGTAAACATGTACCTATGCACAGTTTTATTAACAATTCAATTTATTTTTTGTAAATACATTTGCGCTTTTTTATAAACAATTTACTTTAGTTTTGGTAAACATGTATGCACAGTTCTATTAACAATTCAATTTATATTTTGAAAATACATTTACGCTTTTTTATAACAATTTACTGTAATATTGGTAAACATGTCCCTATGCACAGTTTTATTAACAATTCAATTTATTTTTTGTAAATACATTTGCGCTTTTTTATAAACAATTTACTATAATTTGGTAAACATGTATGCACAGTTTTATTAACAATTCAATTTATTTTTTGTAAATACATTTGCGCTTTTTTATAAACAATTTACTTTAATTTTGGTAAACATGTATGCACAGTTTTATTAACAATTCAATTTATATTTTGAAAATACATTTACGCTTTTTTATAACAATTTACTGTAATATTGGTAAACATGTACCTATGCACAGTTTTATTAACAATTCAATTTATTTTTTGTAAATACATTTGCGCTTTTTTATAAACAATTTACTATAATTTGGTAAACATGTATGCACAGTTTTATTAACAATTCAATTTATTTTTTGTAAATACATTTGCGCTTTTTTATAAACAATTTACTTTAATTTTGGTAAACATGTATGCACAGTTTTATTAACAATTCAATTTATATTTTGAAAATACATTTACGCTTTTTTATAACAATTTACTGTAATATTGGTAAACATGTACCTATGCACAGTTTTATTAACAATTCAATTTATTTTTTGTAAATACGTTTGCGCTTTTTTATAAACAATTTAATTTAATTTTGGTAAACATGTATGCTCAGTTTTATTAACAATTCAATTTATTTTTTCTAAATACATTTACGCTTTTTTATAACAATTTACTGTAATATTGGTAAACATGTACCAATGCACAGTTTTATTAACAATTCAATTTATGTTTTGTAAATACATTTGCGCTTTTTTATAAACAATTTACTTTAATTTTGGTAAACATGTATGCACAGTTTTATTAACAATTCAATTTATATTTTGTAAATACATTTACGATTTTTTATAACAATTTACTGTAATATTGGTAAACATGTACCTATGCACAGTTTTATTAACAATTCAATTTATATTTTGTAAATACATTTGCGCTTTTTTATAAACAATTTACTTTAATTTTGGTAAACATGTATGCACAGTTCTATTAACAATTGAATTTATATTTTGTAAATACATTTACGCTTTTTTATAACAATTTACAGTAATATTGGTAAACATGTACCTATGCACAGTTTTATTAACAATTCAATTTATTTTTTGTAAATACATTTGCGCTTTTTTATAAACAATTTACTATAATTTGGTAAACATGTATGCACAGTTTTATTAACAATTCAATTTATTTTTTGTAAATACATTTGCGCTTTTTTATAAACAATTTACTTTAATTTTGGTAAACATGTATGCACAGTTTTATTAACAATTCAATTTATATTTTGAAAATACATTTACGCTTTTTTATAACAATTTACTGTAATATTGGTAAACATGTACCTATGCACAGTTTTATTAACAATTCAATTTATTTTTTGTAAATACGTTTGCGCTTTTTTATAAACAATTTAATTTAATTTTGGTAAACATGTATGCACAGTTTTATTAACAATTCAATTTATATTTTGAAAATACATTTACGCTTTTTTATAACAATTTACTGTAATATTGGTAAACATGTACCAATGCACAGTTTTATTAACAATTCAATTTATGTTTTGTAAATACATTTGCGCTTTTTTATAAACAATTTACTTTAATTTTGGTAAACATGTATGCACAGTTTTATTAACAATTCAATTTATATTTTGAAAATACATTTACGCTTTTTTATAACAATTTACTTTAATATTGGTAAACATGTACCTATGCACAGTTTTATTAACAATTCAATTTATTTTTTGTAAATACATTTGCGCTTTTTTATAAACAATTTACTTTAGTTTTGGTAAACATGTATGCACAGTTCTATTAACAATTCAATTTATATTTTGTAAATACATTTACGCTTTTTTATAACAATTTACTGTAATATTGGTAAACATGTACCTATGCCCGGTTTTATTAACAATTCAATTTATTTTTTGTAAATACATTTGCGCTTTTTTATAAAAAATTTACTTTAATTTTGGTAAACATGTATGCACAGTTTTATTAACAATTCAATTTATATTTTGAAAATACATTTACGCTTTTTTATAACAATTTACTGTAATATTGGTAAACATGTACCTATGCACAGTTTTATTAACAATTCAATTTATTTTTTGTAAATACATTTGCGCTTTTTTATAAACAATTTACTTTAGTTTTGGTAAACATGTATGCACACTTCTATTAACAATTCAATTTATATTTTGTAAATACATTTACGCTTTTTTATAACAATTTACTGTAATATTGGTAAACATGTACCTATGCACAGTTTTATTAACAATTCAATTTATTTTTTGTAAATACATTTGCGCTTTTTTATAAACAATTTACTATAATTTGGTAAACATGTATGCACAGTTTTATTAACAATTCAATTTATTTTTTGTAAATACATTTGCGCTTTTTTATAAACAATTTACTTTAATTTTGGTAAACATGTATGCACAGTTTTATTAACAATTCAATTTATATTTTGAAAATACATTTACGCTTTTTTATAACAATTTACTGTAATATTGGTAAACATGTACCTATGCACAGTTTTATTACCAATTCAATTTATTTTTTGTAAATACATTTGCGCTTTTTTATAAACAATTTACTTTAGTTTTGGTAAACATGTATGCACAGTTCTATTAACAATTCAATTTATATTTTGTAAATACATTTACGCTTTTTTATAACAATTTACTGTAATATTGGTAAACATGTACCTATGCACAGTTTTATTAACAATTCAATTTATTTTTTGTAAATACATTTGCGCTTTTTTATAAACAATTTACTATAATTTGGTAAACATGTATGCACAGTTTTATTAACAATTCAGTTTATTTTTTGTAAATACATTTGCGCTTTTTTATAAAAAATTTACTTTAATTTTGGTAAACATGTATGCACAGTTTTATTAACAATTCAATTTATATTTTGAAAATACATTTACGCTTTTTTATAACAATTTACTGTAATATTGGTAAACATGTACCTATGCACAGTTTTATTAACAATTCAATTTATTTTTTGTAAATACGTTTGCGCTTTTTTATAAACAATTTACTATAATTTGGTAAACATGTATGCATAGTTTTATTAACAATTCAATTTATTTTTTGTAAATACATTTGCGCTTTTTTATAAACAATTTACTTTAATTTTGGTAAACATGTATGCACAGTTTTATTAACAATTCAATTTATATTTTGAAAATACATTTACGCTTTTTTATAACAATTTACTGTAATATTGGTAAACATGTACCTATGCACAGTTTTATTAACAATTCAATTTATTTTTTGTAAATACATTTGCGCTTTTTTATAAACAATTTACTTTAGTTTTGGTAAACATGTATGCACACTTCTATTAACAATTCAATTTATATTTTGTAAATACATTTACGCTTTTTTATAACAATTTACTGTAATATTGGTAAACATGTACCTATGCACAGTTTTATTAACAATTCAATTTATTTTTTGTAAATACATTTGCGCTTTTTTATAAACAATTTACTATAATTTGGTAAACATGTATGCACAGTTTTATTAACAATTCAATTTATTTTTTGTAAATACATTTGCGCTTTTTTATAAACAATTTACTTTAATTTTGGTAAACATGTATGCACAGTTTTATTAACAATTCAATTTATATTTTGAAAATACATTTACGCTTTTTTATAACAATTTACTGTAATATTGGTAAACATGTACCTATGCACAGTTTTATTACCAATTCAATTTATTTTTTGTAAATACATTTGCGCTTTTTTATAAACAATTTACTTTAGTTTTGGTAAACATGTATGCACAGTTCTATTAACAATTCAATTTATATTTTGTAAATACATTTACGCTTTTTTATAACAATTTACTGTAATATTGGTAAACATGTACCTATGCACAGTTTTATTAACAATTCAATTTATTTTTTGTAAATACATTTGCGCTTTTTTATAAACAATTTACTATAATTTGGTAAACATGTATGCACAGTTTTATTAACAATTCAGTTTATTTTTTGTAAATACATTTGCGCTTTTTTATAAAAAATTTACTTTAATTTTGGTAAACATGTATGCACAGTTTTATTAACAATTCAATTTATATTTTGAAAATACATTTACGCTTTTTTATAACAATTTACTGTAATATTGGTAAACATGTACCTATGCACAGTTTTATTAACAATTCAATTTATTTTTTGTAAATACGTTTGCGCTTTTTTATAAACAATTTACTATAATTTGGTAAACATGTATGCATAGTTTTATTAACAATTCAATTTATTTTTTGTAAATACATTTGCGCTTTTTTATAAACAATTTACTTTAATTTTGGTAAACATGTATGCACAGTTTTATTAACAATTCAATTTATATTTTGAAAATACATTTACGCTTTTTATAACAATTTACTGTAATATTGGTAAACATGTCCCTATGCACAGTTTTATTAACAATTCAATTTATTTTTTGTAAATACATTTGCGCTTTTTTATAAACAATTTACTATAATTTGGTAAACATGTATGCACAGTTTTATTAACAATTCAATTTATTTTTTGTAAATACATTTGCGCTTTTTTATAAACAATTTACTTTAATTTTGGTAAACATGTATGCACAGTTTTATTAACAATTCAATTTATATTTTGAAAATACATTTACGCTTTTTATAACAATTTACTGTAATATTGGTAAACATGTACCTATGCACAGTTTTATTAACAATTCAATTTATTTTTTGTAAATACATTTGCGCTTTTTTATAAACAATTTACTTTAATTTTGGTAATGATGTATGCACAGTTTTATTAACAATTCAATTTATTTTTTGTAAATACATTTGCGCTTTTTTATAAACAATTTACTTTAATTTTGGTAAACATGTATGCACAGTTTTATTAACAATTCAATTTATATTTTGAAAATACATTTACGCTTTTTTATAACAATTTACTGTAATATTGGTAAACATGTCCCTATGCACAGTTTTATTAACTATTCAATTTATTTTTTGTAAATACATTTGCGCTTTTTTATAAACAATTTACTATAATTTGGTAAACATGTATGCACAGTTTTATTAACAATTCAATTTATTTTTTGTAAATACATTTGCGCTTTTTTATAAACAATTTACTTTAATTTTGGTAAACATGTATGCACAGTTTTATTAACAATTCAATTTATATTTTGAAAATACATTTACGCTTTTTTATAACAATTTACTGTAATATTGGTAAACATGTACCTATGCACAGTTTTATTAACAATTCAATTTATTTTTTGTAAATACATTTGCGCTTTTTTATAAACAATTTACTTTAGTTTTGGTAAACATGTATGCACAGTTCTATTAACAATTCAATTTATATTTTGAAAATACATTTACGCTTTTTTATAACAATTTACTATAATATTGGTAAACATGTCCCTATGCACAGTTTTATTAACAATTCAATTTATTTTTTGTAAATACATTTGCGCTTTTTTATAAACAATTTACTATAATTTGGTAAACATGTATGCACAGTTTTATTAACAATTCAATTTATTTTTTGTAAATACATTTGCGCTTTTTTATAAACAATTTACTTTAATTTTGGTAAACATGTATGCACAGTTTTATTAACAATTCAATTTATATTTTGAAAATACATTTACGCTTTTTTATAACAATTTACTGTAATATTGGTAAACATGTACCTATGCACAGTTTTATTAACAATTCAATTTATTTTTTGTAAATACGTTTGCGCTTTTTTATAAACAATTTACTATAATTTGGTAAACATGTATGCATAGTTTTATTAACAATTCAATTTATTTTTTGTAAATACATTTGCGCTTTTTTATAAACAATTTACTTTAATTTTGGTAAACATGTATGCACAGTTTTATTAACAATTCAATTTATATTTTGAAAATACATTTACGCTTTTTTATAACAATTTACTGTAATATTGGTAAACATGTCCCTATGCACAGTTTTATTAACAATTCAATTTATTTTTTGTAAATACATTTGCGCTTTTTTATAAACAATTTACTATAATTTGGTAAACATGTATGCACAGTTTTATTAACAATTCAATTTATTTTTTGTAAATACATTTGCGCTTTTTTATAAACAATTTACTTTAATTTTGGTAAACATGTATGCACAGTTTTATTAACAATTCAATTTATATTTTGAAAATACATTTACGCTTTTTTATAACAATTTACTGTAATATTGGTAAACATGTACCTATGCACAGTTTTATTAACAATTCAATTTATTTTTTGTAAATACATTTGCGCTTTTTTATAAACAATTTACTTTAGTTTTGGTAAACATGTATGCACAGTTTTATTAACAATTCAATTTATATTTTGAAAATACATTTACGCTTTTTTATAACAATTTACTGTAATATTGGTAAACATGTCCCTATGCACAGTTTTATTAACAATTCAATTTATTTTTTGTAAATACATTTGCGCTTTTTTATAAACAATTTACTATAATTTGGTAAACATGTATGCGCAGTTTTATTAACAATTCAATTTATTTTTTGTAAATACATTTGCGCTTTTTTATAAACAATTTACTTTAATTTTGGTAAACATGTATGCACAGTTTTATTAACAATTCAATTTATATTTTGAAAATACATTTACGCTTTTTTATAACAATTTACTGTAATATTGGTAAACATGTACCTATGCACAGTTTTATTAACAATTCAATTTATTTTTTGTAAATACATTTGCGCTTTTTTATAAACAATTTACTTTAATTTTGGTAATGATGTATGCACAGTTTTATTAACAATTCAATTTATTTTTTGTAAATACATTTGCGCTTTTTTATAAACAATTTACTTTAATTTTGGTAAATGTATGCACAGTTTTATTAACAATTCAATTTATATTTTGAAAATACATTTACGCTTTTTTATAACAATTTACTGTAATATTGGTAAACATGTCCCTATGCACAGTTTTATTAACTATTCAATTTATTTTTTGTAAATACATTTGCGCTTTTTTATAAACAATTTACTATAATTTGGTAAACATGTATGCACAGTTTTATTAACAATTCAATTTATTTTTTGTAAATACATTTGCGCTTTTTTATAAACAATTTACTTTAATTTTGGTAAACATGTATGCACAGTTTTATTAACAATTCAATTTATATTTTGAAAATACATTTACGCTTTTTTATAACAATTTACTGTAATATTGGTAAACATGTACCTATGCACAGTTTTATTAACAATTCAATTTATTTTTTGTAAATACATTTGCGCTTTTTTATAAACAATTTACTTTAGTTTTGGTAAACATGTATGCACAGTTCTATTAACAATTCAATTTATATTTTGAAAATACATTTACGCTTTTTTATAACAATTTACTATAATATTGGTAAACATGTCCCTATGCACAGTTTTATTAACAATTCAATTTATTTTTTGTAAATACATTTGCGCTTTTTTATAAACAATTTACTATAATTTGGTAAACATGTATGCACAGTTTTATTAACAATTCAATTTATTTTTTGTAAATACATTTGCGCTTTTTTATAAACAATTTACTTTAATTTTGGTAAACATGTATGCACAGTTTTATTAACAATTCAATTTATATTTTGAAAATACATTTACGCTTTTTTATAACAATTTACTGTAATATTGGTAAACATGTACCTATGCACAGTTTTATTAACAATTCAATTTATTTTTTGTAAATACATTTGCGCTTTTTTATAAACAATTTACTATAATTTGGTAAACATGTATGCACAGTTTTATTAACAATTCAATTTATTTTTTGTAAATACATTTGCGCTTTTTTATAAACAATTTACTTTAATTTTGGTAAACATGTATGCACAGTTTTATTAACAATTCAATTTATATTTTGAAAATACATTTACGCTTTTTTATAACAATTTACTGTAATATTGGTAAACATGTACCTATGCACAGTTTTATTAACAATTCAATTTATTTTTTGTAAATACGTTTGCGCTTTTTTATAAACAATTTAATTTAATTTTGGTAAACATGTATGCTCAGTTTTATTAACAATTCAATTTATTTTTTCTAAATACATTTACGCTTTTTTATAACAATTTACTGTAATATTGGTAAACATGTACCAATGCACAGTTTTATTAACAATTCAATTTATGTTTTGTAAATACATTTGCGCTTTTTTATAAACAATTTACTTTAATTTTGGTAAACATGTATGCACAGTTTTATTAACAATTCAATTTATATTTTGTAAATACATTTACGATTTTTTATAACAATTTACTGTAATATTGGTAAACATGTACCTATGCACAGTTTTATTAACAATTCAATTTATATTTTGTAAATACATTTGCGCTTTTTTATAAACAATTTACTTTAATTTTGGTAAACATGTATGCACAGTTCTATTAACAATTCAATTTATATTTTGTAAATACATTTACGCTTTTTTATAACAATTTACTGTAATATTGGTAAACATGTACCTATGCACAGTTTTATTAACAATTTAATTTATTTTTTGTAAATACATTTGCGCTTTTTTATAAACAATTTACTATAATTTGGTAAACATGTATGCACAGTTTTATTAACAATTCAATTTATTTTTTGTAAATACATTTGCGCTTTTTTATAAACAATTTACTTTAATTTTGGTAAACATGTATGCACAGTTTTATTAACAATTCAATTTATATTTTGAAAATACATTTACGCTTTTTTATAACAATTTACTGTAATATTGGTAAACATGTACCTATGCACAGTTTTATTAACAATTCAATTTATTTTTTGTAAATACGTTTGCGCTTTTTTATAAACAATTTAATTTAATTTTGGTAAACATGTATGCACAGTTTTATTAACAATTCAATTTATATTTTGAAAATACATTTACGCTTTTTTATAACAATTTACTGTAATATTGGTAAACATGTACCAATGCACAGTTTTATTAACAATTCAATTTATGTTTTGTAAATACATTTGCGCTTTTTTATAAACAATTTACTTTAATTTTGGTAAACATGTATGCACAGTTTTATTAACAATTCAATTTATATTTTGTAAATACATTTACGATTTTTTATAACAATTTACTGTAATATTGGTAAACATGTACCTATGCACAGTTTTATTAACAATTCAATTTATATTTTGTAAATACATATGCGCTTTTTTATAAACAATTTACTTTAATTTTGGTAAACATGTATGCACAGTTCTATTAACAATTCAATTTATATTTTGTAAATACATTTACGCTTTTTTATAACAATTTACTGTAATATTGGTAAACATGTACCTATGCACAGTTTTATTAACAATTCAATTTATTTTTTGTAAATACATTTGCGCTTTTTTATAAACAATTTACTATAATTTGGTAAACATGTATGCACAGTTTTATTAACAATTCAATTTATTTTTTGTAAATACATTTGCGCTTTTTTATAAACAATTTACTTTAATTTTGGTAAACATGTATGCACAGTTTTATTAACAATTCAATTTATATTTTGAAAATACATTTACGCTTTTTTATAACAATTTACTGTAATATTGGTAAACATGTACCTATGCACAGTTTTATTAACAATTCAATTTATTTTTTGTAAATACGTTTGCGCTTTTTTATAAACAATTTAATTTAATTTTGGTAAACATGTATGCACAGTTTTATTAACAATTCAATTTATATTTTGAAAATACATTTACGATTTTTTATAACAATTTACTGTAATATTGGTAAACATGTACCTATGCACAGTTTTATTAACAATTCAATTTATATTTTGTAAATACATTTGCGCTTTTTTATAAACAATTTACTTTAATTTTGGTAAACATGTATGCACAGTTCTATTAACAATTCAATTTATATTTTGTAAATACATTTGCGCTTTTTTATAAACAATTTAATTTAATTTTGGTAAACATGTATGCTCAGTTTTATTAACAATTCAATTTCTTTTTTCTAAATACATTTACGCTTTTTTATAACAATTTACTGTAATATTGGTAAACATGTACCAATGCACAGTTTATTAACAATTCAATTTATGTTTTGTAAATACATTTGCGCTTTTTTATAAACAATTTACTTTAATTTTGGTAAACATGTATGCACAGTTTTATTAACAATTCAATTTATATTTTGTAAATACATTTACGATTTTTTATAACAATTTACTGTAATATTGGTAAACATGTACCTATGCACAGTTTTATTAACAATTCAATTTATATTTTGTAAATACATTTGCGCTTTTTTATAAACAATTTACTTTAATTTTGGTAAACATGTATGCACAGTTCTATTAACAATTCAATTTATATTTTGTAAATACATTTACGCTTTTTTATAACAATTTACTGTAATATTGGTAAACATGTACCTATGCACAGTTTTATTAACAATTCAATTTATTTTTTGTAAATACATTTGCGCTTTTTTATAAACAATTTACTATAATTTGGTAAACATGTATGCACAGTTTTATTAACAATTCAATTTATTTTTTGTAAATACATTTGCGCTTTTTTATAAACAATTTACTTTAATTTTGGTAAACATGTATGCACAGTTTTATTAACAATTCAATTTATATTTTGAAAATACATTTACGCTTTTTTATAACAATTTACTGTAATATTGGTAAACATGTACCTATGCACAGTTTTATTAACAATTCAATTTATTTTTTGTAAATACGTTTGCGCTTTTTTATAAACAATTTACTTTAATTTTGGTAAACATGTATGCACAGTTTTATTAACAATTCAATTTATATTTTGAAAATACATTTGCGCTTTTTTATAAACAATTTATTTTAATTTTGGTAAACATGTATGCACAGTTCTATTAACAATTCAATTTATATTTTGTAAATACATTTACGCTTTTTTATAACAATTTACTGTAATATTGGTAAACATGTACCTATGCACAGTTTTATTAACAATTCAATTTATATTTTGTAAATACATTTGCGCTTTTTTATAAACAATTTACTTTAATTTTGGTAAACATGTATGCACAGTTCTATTAACAATTCAATTTATATTTTGTAAATACATTTACGCTTTTTTATAACAATTTACTGTAATATTGGTAAACATGTACCTATGCACAGTTTTATTAACAATTCAATTTATTTTTTGTAAATACATTTGCGCTTTTTTATAAACAATTTACTATAATTTGGTAAACATGTATGCACAGTTTTATTAACAATTCAATTTATTTTTTGTAAATACATTTGCGCTTTTTTATAAACAATTTACTTTAATTTTGGTAAACATGTATGCACAGTTTTATTAACAATTCAATTTATATTTTGAAAATACATTTACGCTTTTTTATAACAATTTACTGTAATATTGGTAAACATGTACCTATGCACAGTTTTATTAACAATTCAATTTATTTTTTGTAAATACGTTTGCGCTTTTTTATAAACAATTTAATTTAATTTTGGTAAACATGTATGCTCAGTTTTATTAACAATTCAATTTATTTTTTCTAAATACATTTACGCTTTTTTATAACAATTTACTGTAATATTGGTAAACATGTACCAATGCACAGTTTTATTAACAATTCAATTTATGTTTTGTAAATACATTTGCGCTTTTTTATAAACAATTTACTTTAATTTTGGTAAACATGTATGCACAGTTTTATTAACAATTCAATTTATATTTTGTAAATACATTTACGCTTTTTTATACGTTTTATTAACAATTCAATTTATTTTTTGTAAATACATCCACGCTTTTTTATAAACAATTTACTTTAATTTTTGTAGTTACATGTCTGGCACTTTTTTATATTCAATAATAAACTGTTTGAAGGTTTAGTTACAAATACAGTAAATTTCATTTCTACCCTACACACCTCTGTATCTTCCTCTTCCATTTTCCAACAGTTGTAATTTTATTTGAATAATAATAATAATAATAATAATAATAAAAATACATTTATTTGACTACGTTACATATAATATGTTTCTAGCAAGTCATAACAGTACAATAACAAGAGTAACTACATAGAGCACATAATTCATTTAAGCAAACTTAATCCTAGGTTGCAATAAATAATACAAGATATCACAGTCCATAAACACATAAAGTTTATGATGGTGCATCCAAGATTATAGAGTCTAAAAATTCATCCACAGACTATAAACAATTATGAATTAGTAGCTGTTTTATTTTTTATTTACATTTTCTGTCGTTAAGATTTTTAAATGAAGATACAAGTCGATTGTTTAGAAATAATAAGATATATTAGGGGTTATTAGTTATTACTGCAATTTTTATATAATTTGACTGCAAACCCTTTATTAATTGAATAACAGCAGGATTACCAAAACTACCAAAAGTTAATTGAAAAACAACCAAACACGCGGATAATAATGTCTGGTAGCATTGATTAATAACACTACTTCTACTTATTTAATCAATGCTGGTAGCGTAATAAAGTAGTACATGAAAACGCGCATGCATTCAGTCAGTCTGGCAACCCCGCATATTCTGACCCGAGTGTTGCCGATCGGTTTGTTTACATCTCGGTGATCTAAACTGCACGTTTACCTTTGTTGGTATTTTAGAATCACTAGATGGTTCTTATTTACATTTTATTTCAGAGTGCATCGGCAGTAGTTGATTGGGCATTAATAATGGATATTTTGAAAGAAACTACCGAATATTTATTAAAAACTGGAAAAGGTAATCAAAGCCTAAGGTGGATGTCTAATGTAACTATACGGAAAGTATCAGATTTTGTTTGTAAGTTATTTAGTGGAATTTCATTATGTGTGTGGTTATTTTTTGTGTGTTAACAGATAAAAATGAAAGTTTGGGACTCGATCGCATAGTGAATAAAGATTTTTTTGGATCAAAAGATTAGGGAATTTGTGTTACGATTTAATTATACTTTAAATCCCAATGACACATATGAAGCAATTACATACAGTGTGTCCCAGGTCGAGTGGGATTGCATGTGTAACCTTCTTATCATTGAAGATGGAGATTTGGTTAAATGGGCAATGTTTTGCAGTTTCATATGCTGATTTAATATCTGTTTGAAAAAGTTCAAAATGTTGAACCAGTCAAAAGTTACTATAAAAAATCTGGTGTGATACACTCACACAACTTCCTTTTACAGTGATCTTATAATTAGTCAAAAATTTCATTTTTAATTTTTAACCATTTGTTAAAAATTTTCAAAATTTACAAATTCTACAAAAACGGTACAAAATCGAGTGTTAGTTGAAGAGACAAATTTTCTCTAGAATTTTAAGGTGAATTCAAAAATGTAATAATATACCGGGTGTTTTATTTAAAATAGGAGTTAATAAAAAAAATAGAAAAAAAAACAAAAGAAACCCACTTTAGAAGTATTCAACTGGAAAATCACCTATCTCACATCAATACACATTAAAAATGTAAGAAAAATGTAAAGTTTAAAAAAAATCGTTAGAGCCGTTTTTGAAAAAATCGAAAAAAACTGAAAAATCACAAGAGTAAACACCTACTTCCGGTTATGCGATTTTCTTCAAAAGCTTGCTGTCTCATCTACATAGTACACAAAACTTATATATGAAGTTTCAATGCCATACCTCTTTTCGTTTTTGAGATATTCTGTTCACAGACAGACACACAGACACACAGACACACAGACCAATGAAAAAAAATATGTTTTTTGGGATCAGGGGACTCTAAAACGTGAAGATCTGTTGAAAACTCAATTTCGAATTTTTGGGGTGAATCCAATACTTCCTTTATAGTAGTAAAAGGAAGTAAAAAACTAAAAACTGTCATTTTCTTGTATGTCAAATATTTTTGTAAGTATAAGAGATACGAAAAAAAGTAATATTTGATTTTTAGGTTACTGAATAGAATTTTTTATTCTCTTTTCAACGTTGTAAGATAACGTATGATTGAATAAAAAATACCAGTAAAATTAATTGTTTTTACATTTTAATCAAGTAGGCTTACATGGATCAAAACAAAATTAGGTGAAATTTATTTTAGAAAACCTTGTATGTAATTCCTATAATACTTAGTAACATGTTAATTCAGTACTTGAACCACAAAAACTATCGTGATATTACTTTTTAAATGTATAATCAAGTAGGTAAGCAGCTATGATGAAAAACAATAAAAAAGTTGCGTAAAGTAACCCGTCGTGTCGTCCAATGGTGTCAACTATGTTTAGCTAACAATCGCCAGCATTTTGATCATTTCATGTGATTATCAGGATTATGTTTTGTTTTTAAATAAATGTTGTTTGTTTTTGTTTGGATCCATGTAAGCCTACTTGATTAAAATGTAAAAACAATTAATTTTACTGGTATTTTTTATTCAATCATACGTTATCTTACATCGTTGAAAAGACAATAAAACATTCTATTCAGTAACCTAAAAATCAAATATGGCGCCATATAACTTAAGGAAGTTGATACGACTACCTCAAAAGCAGCCATCTTGAATTTTTGTTCGACACCAATTTTAAATTGATCTCATCGAAAATATCGACTTTTATATGTACAGTGTGGTCCATTAAGTGTGCAACAAATGGGACATTTTTTTATTAGCTGTACAGTCGTAATTTAAATACCGCCAAAAGTTAGTGCATGTTCGATAACCATATCAGATGCCTTTAGAATGGCTTAAAGTCAAACAATATACAGGGCAGGACAAAAATATGAAATTGGTTCAAGAACAAAGTTACCTTATTTCAAAAAATAAAGCAAAATTTTATTGAGAAAAGTTCTTTAGAATCAAAAGTTATGCTCAAATACAAAGTCACGACCTCCTATTTGAATTTTGATACTCTTTTGGAAAATTTTGTATTACCCTCGTATGATACATATTTTTATTATTCTGATTTCATATGTATTTAAAGTAGCCACAACCACATCACTTTTAAATAACTTTTAACAACTTGAAGCGTATTTGTAAAATTTACTTGGATTTATATTTTTTTAGGTAACCGTCCACTTCATGTTTGTTGCAACGAAATTTAACAGAACTTTAGAATTTCGCAAATATTCTTTTTAACAAGGCAAATGCTTTACTAATAATAATTTATATATGAAAAAACTCTTAATAAAATCAGAATAATAAAAATATGTATCATACGGGGATAATACAAAATTTTACAAAAAAGGATCAAAATTCGAATAGGAGACCGTGACTTTGTATTTGAGCATAACTTTTTATTCTAAACAACTTTTCTCAATAAAATGTTTCAATATTTTTTTAAGTAACGTAACTTTATTCTTGAACGAATTTCATATTTTTGTCCTGCCCTGTAAATTGTTTGACTTGAAGCCGTTCTAAAGGCATCTGATATGGTTATCGAAAATGCACTAACTTGTGGCCGTATTTAAATTTCGATTGTACAACTAATAAAAAAATGTCCCATTTGTTGCACACTTAATGGACCACACTGTATAAAACTTTTCTTCGTATCTCTTATACTTACAAAGATATTTGACATACAAGAAAATGACATTTTTTAGTTTTTTTTTAATAACTTTTGACTGGTTTGACATTGCCCATTTAACCAAATCTCCATCTTCAATGATAAAAAGTTACCTATGCAATCCCACTTGAACAGATTTGCCTGGAGGCTGTAATCATGAATCCGTTGCTTTGCGCTAGTTCTATCCCTCAAGCACGTAAACAAGACTGTGTTTACGTTTTAAACCAATGTAGTCAATGGTACT
The DNA here is from genome assembly GCA_940337035.1 of Agriotes lineatus. Taxonomy (NCBI): domain Eukaryota; kingdom Metazoa; phylum Arthropoda; class Insecta; order Coleoptera; family Elateridae; genus Agriotes; species Agriotes lineatus. The sequence goes on along the minus strand of CALNHX010010897.1, from coordinate 5,444 downwards.
TGAAAGGGACGACAGTAAACTACCCCATAAGACGCAGCCTCACGTCTTGACAGTATTATGGCTTGGTATTGGGGTAGTGAATGAATCAAACATTAAATGCAGATTATTTTATTACGAAAATAAATGTTCTATTTATACAAAACAAGAATGCTTAACGAAGTAACAATAAGCCGTCTTCTTGATACCATCTTCTACGAGGGGCTAAGAGCTTAATATTGTGTTTATTGTTTTCTGAACTTGTTGCTGTTAGTTCTTGAATCCACCTTCTATTAGGCGTTGAATATTTGGTTTCGGATTTTTCATTTTCTGAATTCCTGGCTGCTGCTATTTCTTGGTTCCACCCTACACCGGGTGCTAAGTATTTAGTGAACTCGGAGGGTTTCTCGTGTACTGCAATTCTTGCCGCTGTGTCTTGTTGCCACCCTCCACTCGCTGCTAAGTTTTTAATGAACTCGGAGAGTTTCTTGTTGGCTGCATTTATTGCTGCCTTTTCTGGGTGCCACCCTCCAAAGGTTGTCAAATTTTCAGTGGACTCGAAGGTGTTTTTGTTAGCAGCAGTTATTGCTGCAACTGCTTGGCTCCATCCATCGCTAGGAGCTGCTGTAGAAACATCTGGAGGAGTTCCAACGATTTGTTCGTGGCCTGCAATTTCTGGGCTGCATCCACTGCTTGGAGCTGCTGTAGGAGTTTCAACGATTTGTTTGTAGCCTGCAATTTCCTTTTCTTTCTGTCCATCGACTTTGTGAATGGGAACTTCCTGAATGGAGACTTCGTGAACGAGGACTTTGGAAACTCCATGCACTTGGTGATTTTCTTGTGGATGAGAAGATGCTATTTTTTCACGTTCGATGATAACAGGATGTTGAACTTCCGTATTCTTTATATTGGCAGCTGCTATCGCTTGTTCTTCCGCTGTAGAATCGGTTGTTGATATTTTCTTCACCTGCTGGATTGTTACTCCTGGGATGGATCCATTTGATGAGGGATGAATCTTTTTGACTGTCTCAATAATTTTTTCCTTGCATACCTGATCTTCTATGGAAAGTTTTCTTTGTGTGGGCACTTCTTCTATGTCCCAGAATTTCTGCAACTGATATTCTTCTCCAATTTTGGCAACCATTTTGTTGACTTTAATGCTGTCGTTATGTTGTCTTCCAATGGTTCCAGATAAAATCCAGCCCAGCTCGGTATTTTGTCCTAAGATGTCATCCTTTGTTTTAGTGATTCCTTCTAGAATTATTTTAGAGTATTCTTCGGCGCCTAGAATTATATCTATAGGGCCAGGTTGGTTGAAGGTTGGATCGGCGATGAAGATATTGCTCCAGGAATTGATATTTATATTTGGGATGGGTGATGAAGGCATGGCTTTTGTAAGTTTAGGAAGTACTAGTAAATTGACAGGTAGGGAAAAGTTACTTGAAAATCCAGGTGTGATCAAACCTGGGATTTTCCATTTAGCAATTTTTGGCTCGCTGTTCCCGATTCCTGTTATTTCAGCTCCAACTTTGGTCCTGGGTAACGCCAATAATTCGGCTGATGCTTCCGTGATAAATGACCCCTGAGACCCGGGATCTATTAATACTCGTAATAGATGAGCCATCCCGGATGCTGCCTTTACTTGAACCATTGGTGTGGCAAGTAGAACTTGGATCTCCTGTGCGCCTAAATTGGCGGTGATGATGTCCTACTTCGGCTTCTTCTCTTGAGCGTAGGAAGTCTTCATGGCTGCTGCATGAGCTGACGTCCTCATCTTTTGGGCAGGGAGCGGCCTTGATGGTGGCTGCGCCTTATGAAGCAGTGTATGATGAGGGAAGCGACAGATCCTACAATTAAAATAGGCACGGCATAGTATATTTTAATCATGCCGCAAGCATCGATAGCACAATCGATTGGTTTTTACTGCTTCTTGTTTTTCATGGGTAGGTAGCCTCTGGAATTGACTACAGTTGTCAATGTAATGATCTCCATGGCACAGCTTGCAATTTAGGGATGCGGAAGCGTAATTCTTCTGTGGTCTTTCTTGCGTGGGCTTTCGAGCTCCATCGATGGATTCCAGGGATTGGAACCGCACTTGCAGGAAAGCCATTAAATTTTGGTGATCCTGAACTTCGTTTGGATATTGAAGCGACTGCTCATATAATTTGTTGGTTTCAGGATCCCATTTTCGAGCGATAGCTCTGTTAATCCACGGACCCCAACTGTCGGTGGAGATGCCTAAATTTTTGATTGCCTCCACACATTCCTTGATGGAATCGTGCAATCTTTTAAATCCTTGGGCTGACTCTTTGGAGAGGACCGGCAGATCGAATATGGTATCTAGCAATTTAGTTAAAATAAGGCTATTATTTTGATACCTTTGTTGCAACAGATTCCAGGCGGTGTGGTAATTTGCTTGGGTAACAGCTAGATGCTGGATCAGTCGGCTTGGCTCTCCCTTATCCCCAATATCTAAAGACGCATGCTTTAGATATTGTATCTTGATGACATCGTCCATATTCTGGTTGTCATCTACTAATTTGGTGAACAGGTCCTTGAAAGTGGCCCATTCCTCATAATTTCCCTCGTATATGGGAATTTTAACTTGATGAAGCGAGATGGCTGCTGCTTGCTCGTTCCTTGTCGGTGCTTGCAATAAAATAATTAAATTTCTATACCTGTCTTCCAACGTAGTATATTCAGGACTGAAGTGCATTTGTTCTGAATCCATGTCGTTTGATATAACTTCTTTGTCCATCTCGACCACACGATCCCATTTCTCTCTTAATTTCCTTGTCGTGATGGCGGGCCTCCCTAATTCTTGTGTTAGTTCGGCGTCATCCATCGCTTGCTTAAAATTCTGAATCCGAATCTGCAGTTTTCGGGTACGAACCTTTTGCTCGGGGTTGGCCACCATTTCCTCTTGAGTTCTGCTTACGGAGGGGTTGGAAATTTCCGTTGATTTTGAACAGCTCTGCAAGTAACTTTTTGCTTCGCCGTATATGGCTTTAATTTGGTCGTAATACCCTGTTTTAAAATAATTATGAGTTGGAATACTTAGCTGCCCCAATTCTGCATGATTTTTAGTTGCAGTGTTCCAAAGTTCGTCCAGCGTTTTGTTGCGACTGGCGATGTAGGCTTCGTTTTTTCGGTTGGCAGGGTCCTTTTTGCTGTTAAATAATACTTGCTTTATCTTCTGCGACAGCTAATTTGTTGAATTCCTCCATGTTGTTAGCCATTTTCTTGGAACTGGGTGGTTGGCAGATGTTATCTTCTTCTCGGGATGTGTTTGTTCGTTAGTTGGAGACAGATCTGGCTCGAAGGACATTGAACAGATTTGCCTGGAGGCTGTAATCAGGAATCCGTTGCTTTGCGCTAGTTCTATCCCTCAAGCACGTAAACAAGACTGTGTTTACGTTTTAAACCAATGTAGTCAATGGTACTTGAAAGGAACGACAGTAAACTACCCCATAAGACGCAGCCTCACGTCTTGACAGTATTATGGCTTGGTATTGGGGTAGTGAATGAATCAAACATTAAATGCAGATTATTTTATTACGAAAATAAATGTTCTATTTATACAAAACAAGAATGCTTAACGAAGTAACAATATCAAAGTTCAAATGTACAGTTTACTGGCCCAAAGCGTTTACAATTACAAAATAACAACGTAGCAATTCAGCGGTTTTATTTCCTGCTGGGGCGAAGGTCGCCCGTTGAACCTGCCGCTGTAGGTCGGTTTTGTGCATGAGGTGCAGATCTGCAGTTTTCCTGGTCTTTAACTCGTCTGATTGCGAAATAACACTGGCTTTTAAATTATGAATAATGTTCCGTAAATTTGGACTGAAATTTATATATGTTTAATCTAAGTTAAACATATTTATCGGTTTCAGGATATTAAGCCTTTGTTTACATATACAAAAGTAGGCTGGTAACTAGATCATAACTTATCTGTAGGGTTAAAGAATATTACCCTACATGGCAACCATAACCATATAGCAACCGATAAACTATTGAACAAATCACGGATGTTATGAATCATAACTGCCTTAGAAGTTTTAAAATCCTCGCTCTACGAGCTCGGATTTCAAAACATCTGCGGCAGTTATGATACTCATAACATTCCTAGATATGTTAATAGCTATAAATAAAGCAAAGACTGGTGATTGCGGCATTAAAAATTTCTTGCTATTAAATCAGAATTGCATTTAAAAACGTGCGACTGGATTTCGTAAATTTTAGAAAATAAAATTTATGTGTGTTTAAATCAAGTTTAAACAGATTGCCAATTTTAGGCTGAAGAAAAAGAAAAAGAAGAAACTATATTGTTTCTTCCACATTAAGAGTTTTTAAAGGATATTCTTCTACGACTGACTGGCGTTGGTTGGATTGATGCTTCCTTCGGTTGATTCTTTTCCGAATGTAGTAGAAGGCTCCTATTAGAATAGCGGCTCCCAATATGCTGCCGGTGATCCCGCTGGATAGATAGGAATGATGTCGGATAGTTTCCCATGTTACGTCTTTTAGACGCTGTTGATGATTCTTCTGGATAGGTAGTAGCGATGTCGGATGGCTCTACATGCTTCTTCCTTCAAATGATGTTGCAGGTCCAACCGAGAAGTTTGTAAATCTTCGAAGTGGTTCGGTTGCTGCAAAACTGGCTCCTCTGATATTTCTGTAAAATAGTTTTTGTTTTATCGTGTCGTTGAATATGTTACCAATTGGCTTGGAACATCCCGACAACGTTCATCTGCTACCTCTTCCTTTGGAGACGAACATTATACATATGGGTGAATATGATAATTAATATCACTCTTGCCGAGGTTAGCTGTGTTAGAGGATGCCGCATCGGTATTTCACATTGCGTGTTTTCGGTAAATTTCCTCGCAGACTTTAATAAGCCGTCTTCTTGATACCATCTTCTACGAGGGGCCCGTGTAAACAATACTGCAGCATGCACAGTAACATAATCGTACGTGCCAGAGTTTTCATTTAACGCATTAATAAAGCAGACATGGCGGTGGACCCATCTGCCCTTACCGCTCAACACACCCTGACGAAAATCGGCCAAATTGGCTTAGAATTGTTGAACCACCCGCCCTATTCCCAGATCTAGCCCCTTCGGACTACCACCTCTTCCTACAGCTGAAGAAACAACTGAAAGGTACCAAGATTGGTTCCAATGAAGAAGTTATCGCAGCTACGGAAGCGTTTTTGAAGGGACAACCGTCCCACTTCTATTTCCACATTTAAAGGAGTTAAGAAAACTGGAGAAGAGTTGTGCTAAATGTGTTAGCTTGAGGGGGGAGTAGGTTAAATAAAATATGTTTCATATTTTGCTTGCACGTTTCTTTCTATGGGAAGTCAAAAACTTTACAGCACATCCTCGTATTTGGTGGACTGATAAAAGTTTTAAGGCACAACGGATCTGCAGATTTACCGTTGTATGAGTATTTCCTCTTAGATGT
>CALNHX010010896.1:0-36415 GCA_940337035.1 Agriotes lineatus | reverse complement strand
TTTGTTCTACTGGATAAGCTTTCATTAAATGCTCATTGAGACTAAAAGCATCATCTCCCACAAATACATAGGGTACTTTCACTTGCCTACCAAGTAGAATATCTTCAGAAGGTAGTTTTTTAGCACACCCCCATATGAAATCCGACCTTGACAACCAACACCGGCAAACAAAAAACAATAATTTGGGTCAGCAACCCCCAACAAAACTATACTAAAATTTTGTTTATAATTAAAATAGTCACTGCCGCTGTGTATTGGCGCCCGTATTATGCAGTGTCTGCCGTCTATGGCACCAAGGCAATGTGGAAAATTCCATTGGGCATCTTAGTTCTCAGATAAATACCGGCATTCTTCTTCACAAATAGGCATCTGCAACACCCAAACGACGATCACTTTTTAAATCACCCAGCAGGACCAAACGAATGGATGTTAACAGTGAAACAAGTAGTGCAACATCTAGAGCAGATGAAGCTTACAAAATACTGAAAGACACTGTTGCAAATAGTAGTTTAAGAGACGATAGCACGATTTATGGGGAGCACGTGGCATCAAAGAACAAAAAGTACAGCATCCATACAAGAAATGTAATCGAACACCTAATTGGAAATGTTCTGTTTAACGCTGATATGGGTCGTTACGAGCCACATGAGTCCTCATCCTCATCCAATTCTATTTTCAGAACCGTTACTATCAACCAAACACAAACATCCGCCAACAAATCTACACTTTCACTCCCAACACTAATTCCCTCACCTTCACCAACAGACCCATTAATCATACATAACCGACACTCATCAGAGTCTCAATATATGTATACTCCTATTATATCACCTTCACCATCAGATAATTCATCTCAAGCATATAAGTCTAAAACATCTCTAGTAAATTATCTAAATGCTTTTCCAGAAAATGTTTAATATTGCTCTTATTATTTAATGTAAAAATAATATCAATAGTTATTTTTATGATCTTTTTGTAGTTTTTTGAATAAATGAATTAGAAATATATATTTGCTTTACTCACCTTTACCCATTCTTGAAGGCTTTCAGTTATAGCAGAACAAACTTCAGGTATTATCGCCGAAATAAGTTGTTTTGAAATTTTAAAGGTATACATCAAACTTGTGTATAAATCTCCCGGAGCTAGGTATCGTAAAATAAGCATTAACCTTTCTGTTGGCGGTATTGCTTCTCTAAATGACGTATCTTGTTTTGTAATTTTTGGACCAATTTGATTTAATAACCATTCAAAGTCGGTAGACTTCATTCTCCAAAAATTTTGAAAAAGACCATATTCCATTTCAGCTTTTAGATCATTCATTAAGTCTGTTCCTCTATACCGACTTCTACTTTTGAACAAAGTAGTCATCCACCAGCGCCGTTTTCTTCTCTGCTTTGGGGGATCTTCAGTTGCATCAGCTTCACTAATAATAATATACGACGCACTTGCAATAATTAAATCCTGCTTTGACGTCATTTCTGAACACAAAAATGAGCAAGCTTATTTCTGCAATACCCGCGAAACTAAACGAATGACTGAGACAGTATTCTTTCGCACTCATTCCTTGTGTATGTGGACAGCAGAGCAATTTTTTGTCGAACGCCGAACAAATTCCAGTAAATGCATTCGACCGAATTCGTCCGCTTTCGTGCGCTGTATGTGTACTCACCTTAAGATCGATGTGAGGTGGAGCCTGGAAGAAGTTGTAAATGTCAAAGGTAGGTCAGGGCGCTCCGTCACCAGTGCCGGGGAGTCGCAAGGCTGCATACATTTTCTACCCCGTTTGGCTTTCGGGGTTCTGTCAAACGTGGGACCCAAAGTCCGAATCCCGTAGCGCGCTATTATTTTGTAACACCCTGTATATGTCGTCACGCTTGCCCCTACGGTATACCGTTCCTAGGACCATGCCCATCTCCCTCAGCGTATTAAGCCGTGGCCTTTATCCTATTTTCGAGAATTCCAGGGCAATTGTTGGCGTTCTCGTGTTAGCTTGTTGCTGTACTAACACGTAAATAAATTAAAAAACAGAGTAAATTAAACTAATTTAATATTCAAACGTATGCAGGTACAAAATCGTAGAAACAACTACAACAAATGCTGACACAATAGCAGATGAAGTAAGAGACGGGTTCAATGTCACAAACCCTTTTTGTATGGTACTCCTAATTGTCTAGTTCATTGAGAATATAGCAAGCTTTTATCTGCTGGTTTTTCAGACAATGAAGCAGTACCGGATGTTGACATTCTTCGTAGAAATATGAAGTCATTATGTTGTTTTAGGAGCTCTTGCTACACTGTCATAAGTAGTAGTAGTTGTTGTTGTAGGGAGACCGAAGTTAACAAGCAGGCCACCATAGGCTCTTCTTGCCAACCCCATGCCATCCCCTCAACCACCTACATTATCGTCCTCTTCGATGGGCTCTTCTCCCTGCTTAAACATTCCTGATTTTCTAATGGAGATCAGAATATTGGCCCAAGATAGGGAGTTCAACTCTTCCATTCGAAGCGTAGGTGCTCCAAAGGTTCTATACCTCAGTCGCTGATACGCCTCGAATTCTCTCAAGTAGTGAAAGGATGTTTCCCCATCCCTCCCACATCTTGGACAAACGGGATTTTCCTCTACTCCTATCAGTGCTAGGTGTCTCTTTAGTTTACAGGGGCCTGTCAAGATCCCTATCAATATAATTGTGGTTCTCCGACTCCTTCTCATTTGCCAGACCGATTTCTTCGAATCAAATCCTGCTATGTGGTACTTTGCCTGTCGACAGCTCCTGCACCCTTTCCACTTTTTCTTGCTGGTCTTGTAGCTCCACTCGGTTAGGGCTGCTGAGACCTGCTGCCTTGTTATACCCAGAAGAAGTTCCGGTTCAAAACAAGTTTCCGCCGAGTTTGGCTAGTTCCTCTGCATTCTCACTGCCTTGGACCCCTGTATGTCCTCGGACCCAAACGAGCTCGACATCCTTCCCTTGCCAATTCCCCCCCCCCCCTGGCCTGAGAGACTTGACATATTGTAGCCGCTCTTGCCTTATCAAATGCGCCTTCAGTGTCAAAAAATACTGCGAGGGCCACTACCCTATAGTGTAGTGCCCTTTCAACCTTGTGCACGACAGCATGGAGTGCAGTTTCGGTCGATCTTCCACGTCTGTATGCGTGCTGGTTCCTGTGAAATGGGTGTGTTGTTATTACCCTTTCCATTAGATGCCTATAAATAATTCTTTCCAAGATTTTTAAAAGAAAGGATGTAAGACGAATGGGCCTAAATGATTTGGCAGTCGTGTAGTCCTCCCTTCCCGTCTTGGGAATAAAGACCACTCCGGCAGCCTTCCATTGTTCTGGGACCCATCCCATTGCTACTCTGGCCCTATATACCCTTACAACACTTGGAAGAAGGATATGCAGGCCTTTCTGCAGCAATACTGGGAAGATCCCATCTGGTCCTGGTGACTTAAAGGGTTTGAACTCCTATACTGCCCATGTGACTGCATCTTCCGTTATAACCCCCTCAGAAAACTGCCAGTTCTCTATAGGAACTTGTTCCTGTTCTGCTATGGGTGCTAATTGGATGGCGCCGTCTCCTGGAAAGTGAACTTCTAGGAGGTGTTGTAATGACTCCTCTCTGGATGTCGTCTACATCCCGTCAACCTTGTTTAACGCTCTTACCGCTTGACTAGTTACGCGGCTTAAGATTTTCATCAGTTTGGCAGAATCTGATACTGAGCTTAACTGCGCACAGTATTTCTGCCAGCTGGATCTTTTGCTGCAACTTAACTCATTTTTAAACCTATTTCTGGCAGTTTTGAAAGTATCCCATCTCTGATAGCACGATAAAAGGTTCGCCTGAATTGCTTGCGCAGATCGGCTAGAATGCCGTTCCACTATGGTACCCTACGAACTTGAGCCTCCCTAAGAGAACAAGCCTCCTCATAAGCCAAGACAATTGTACTTGCCACTTGCTCTACATCTTTGCTTAATTGTTCCTTTGTGTATATTTCTCCCTCTAGTTGGCCTCCTTGGCGAACGAAACTGGAACGATAACTTTCCCAGTCTGTTGCCCTGGGATTCCGGTAGGGAATTTCCAGAGGCTTGTCAGCATTAATTTCCATTCTGATCAAACGATTATCAGATGTCACGATATCCGACGTCACCTTCCAGTTTTCGATATTGATTGAAAAACACCTAGAGGCCACTGTGATGTCAATTACCTTCTGAAACAATAAGAAAGCCGACCTGCGATTAATTAATAAAATAAGCAATGGTAGTAAAAATCGCAGATCAACCCCCCTACCATTTATACACCACGGCAGCTCTGAAAAACTGTTACTTACTCACCGCGATGGCCGACTAGCTCAAATATCGGCGGCCTTAGATCGTAGGTTCAGATCATCAGCTATGTACCCTGGAATGTCTTCAAAAAAGGAAAGGAAAATGGAAATGGGCGCCAGAAATCAAAAGATTTCAAATAACAAGAAGAAAAATAAACTACAAGTGACTAGCGTTTAATTAATCATTAATAAAAGTTTTGAAGAGTCAGTAACCAATAATCAGGATAATTAAAATGTAAATAATGTAATAACACAATTGTGTATCTTAACTGAAGGTTGCGACACGCATAAAATTAAGAACCCCTTTCGGGTTATTTTAATAACTTTAACAAAAACACTCGTGGGATAAGCTTATCACAGTCATCTAATAAAACCTTCTGTTAGGCTATTGAAAATAAATAGCGTGACTGTACCTTTTACATAGGGTCGAAACACACATCAAAAATAGCAAAATTTATAACTGTGCATAATTAACTATATGCATGAAAATTTAATGTAAAAAGCAAGAGCATGTATCAAATTGAACATTACATTTTAATAATTGCAAAACGTATGAATTTAAGTTTTAAATATTGACGGGTTTAAAATGTATAAATGGAGAAACCAGATATCAAAAACACGATAAATCTCGGAACAGCACAACTAACCTCGCAAAATAAGCTGGACGTGAACGGCTACAACCCTTGTTGGAATCGCCAAGGATGCGCAGAAAATTGCTGCAGAAGCATCCCAAAAAGGCAGCAAAAGCATCTTCAAAAGGCCGCAAAACGCCGAACCCAGCAGGTGTCGAAAGTGCGATAAGGCTTGGCCTCCGAGATAAACTCGTTGTTGAAACAGAACTGGTAATTAAAAGCTAACAAAAAATGTAATTACTATGGGGATAATAAGACAGAAAAGCGCAATCGTACCTGATAATAATCAGCCCTTAGAAAACACATTGCTCATTGAAATTGGTTGAGCGCACGTAATTTAATATAATTAACATAAAATCTCGGCCGCGCGAAAATGCGCTGCCCGAGGTGAAAAGAATGAGTGCCCTGGACGAAAATTTCGTTTCCTCGAGGAAGGCTCGCACTCTGATAAGAGATAGCGCGGAGGTCGAGAGGGCATTGCGCAAACGATAAGAACTTGATGCAGGTACAAAATGCGTTGGTTTGGAAAATTTACGAATGCGAAATGCAAAAGGATTTATAATTCAACTAAAAATATACAGGTTAAGCCTGAAATAATTGGATAAATGGCGAAACAATTAGGCTAAGCCAAAAAATTGTTTCACTCCCCACGGCCAAAAGAAATAAAAAGGTTTAAATATGAAAACATTAAAAAAAATGTAGGAAACCAAAGAATTCGAGAATGAGATCGATGATGCCAACACCAAAAGCGAAACGCTATAGAAAAATCCTCTTTCGAGAAGATAAGCCAAGGGAAACAACCCTTATAAATCGGCTTAAAATAACAGGGGCACCTCATAGGACACCGCCCAAAAAAATAGACGTTCTGTCTAAACCGGACAGAAGCCTAAAAAAACTGCTAAACACAGCAAAAACCGACTGCATCACATAGGACACAATCCACCTTACTACAAATATTCGAAAATACAAACATCCGAAAAACTCGAACCGCATCATCATCACTCACTCCAAATCTAAGATAACCCAATATCAAAAAAGTATGAGAGTAAAAAAATTATCTTCATAAAAATGAAACACAGTAAGTACTGCGACAAAAAGATTCGGGTGAAAACCCAGGAAAAGATCCTAAAAACCATAACCGCCCCGAATTTAGGTAGAGACCCCAGAAGCCGGAGGGAACAACCGCAACACCACCAAACCCCGCTCGGGCATTCAGCCAGTCGTCGCAGCTAGATGGAAAAGGCGCGCCGGTGACGGACTGAATGTGGCTCCCTCACTGAGTCGGATGGCACCACAATCGCTCGCCCCAACCACCAGAAATCTCCACAAGGCCGAAAAAACCAACCCAAATAATAATAAAATGTAAAAAACCCCAAACAAGTATAAACTCGTCTCAAAAAATCACATAAAAACAACATAGCTAACAAGCCATGAACAACGACCTGAAAATCAAATCGTTAAAGTTCTAAGCGAACACAAGCACGAATGGGGAAAGCACTCTAAAAAAATATCCAAAATATGGAAAGAAACGAGCCCAACTGCTAGCGTTGCTTAGAGAGAGAACAAGATGACGTTGCTCCTCAATGGTGACCTTCCCTGCATGCCCAACCTACCACCCTATACGTTACAAAGGGGAAGAACTAGATGATGACGTTCCCAAACAGTGACCTTCCCTGCATGCCCAACCTACCACCCTAGCAAGAAACAAAAAGCACAAAAAACAAGTTTTTAAAAGAGACACTGTAGGTGTTTCCACGGTCACAATATCCTATAATACCATAGTCCAAATTCAAATAAGCGAAGCGCTTTTGAAAAAATCCTCAAATGAGACGGAAGTAATGGCAAGAAAAAGGAAAGTGAAAAGCATTAGAATGCAAAATCCATAGGGAACATACCCCACAGCAACTTTTAAAAACAGAAGAGAAAACGGGACATAAGGAAAAGAGAAAAGGAAAGAAGAGGAAAATGAACCAAAAAACCAGAGTTCGGAAAAACTCACGCTGCCACACCCACTCATCCAAGCTTCGACTGGCTAGGTCTACCATTCCATGCCGTGACCCGGGTTTACGGAGACATGGACACGCTTAAAGAAGAGGAAACACAAAAAAGCAAACCGCCTTCAATCGTAAGGGAAAATCCGCACTCAGACAAATGCGTAAAAAGATGCAAAAAATTGCATAAAAAAAATGCATAACAAGATGCAATAGCGCATCTAAACCGACGCAAAAAATATCTCCTGTCACGTCTAACAGAAGAAAAACCTGCACCACATCGGACACAGAAAAAAATATAGACACCCTGTTTACACCGAACAGGGGCCTAAAACGAGGACTGCCTCACATCGGACGCAGCCAACAAAAGCCTCGCATCCAAAAATCGCATCCAAAAAAGGAAATGCATAATAACGCATTCAAAAAAAATTAAGAGCCAGAAAGAACAACCCGGAAACAACCCGTCGAGACCCTTAGTAATCACAAGTACGGCGAGGCAAGTAAATAAAAATCCCAAAAATGGAGTAGACTACACCAAACCGCACAAGTAATTCACGCAGGCCCTCGACCCACCGATACGCAACCAAAGGAAGGATAAGGAAAAACCAAACATACCACACTACCAAAGCACACACGCAACCAATCAAAGAAACCATTCAGAAACGTCATTCACCAAAGCATACCCTTTCAACAAAGTCCATCACACTACCCATAAACATACCGCTAAACCAATCATTCGTCAAGAAAGATGAGGGAAGAAAAGTCAATAAACAACCGAACGAAAGGATACGTAAAAAAAGGAAAAGAAAAGAAAGTCAAATATAAATATGTGCACTACAACAAGATGAAAATTACAAAATGCATAAGAGGTAAAAATTTAAAGAGTACAAAATTAAATATTGATAAATAAAGACATCCAGGTAAACACAGCTGATGTAACTACCAAAATCGAGAGCCCCATAGCGTTGGTCGCCAGTGAAACAATAAGAAAGCCGACCTGCGATTAATTAATAAAATAAGCAATGGTAGTAAAAATCGCAGATCAACCCCCCTACCATTTATACACCACGGCAGCTCTGAAAAACTGTTACTTACTCACCGCGATGGCCGACTAGCTCAAATATCGGCGGCCTTAGTTCGTAGGTTCAGATCATCAGCTATGTACCCTGGAATCAGAAATCGCCAGAAATCAAAAGATTTCAAATAACAAGAAGAAAAATAAACTACAAGTGACTAGCGTTTAATTAATCATTAATAAAAGTTTTGAAGAGTCAGTAACCAATAATCAGGATAATTAAAATGTAAATAATGTAATAACACAATTGTGTATCTTAACTGAAGGTTGCGACACGCATAAAATTAAGAACCCCTTTCGGGTTATTTTAATAACTTTAACAAAAACACTCGTGGGATAAGCTTATCACAGTCATCTAATAAAACCTTCTGTTAGGCTATTGAAAATAAATAGCGTGACTGTACCTTTTACATAGGGTCGAAACACACATCAAAAATAGCAAAATTTATAACTGTGCATAATTAACTATAAGCATGAAAATTTAATGTAAAAAGCAAGAGCATGTATCAAATTGAACATTACATTTTAATAATTGCAAAACGTATGAATTTAAGTTTTAAATATTGACGGGTTTAAAATGTATAAATGGAGAAACCAGATATCAAAAACACGATAAATCTCGGAACAGCACAACTAACCTCGCAAAATAAGCTGGACGTGAACGGCTACAACCCTTGTTGGAATCGCCAAGGATGCGCAGAAAATTGCTGCAGAAGCATCCCAAAAAGGCAGCAAAAGCATCTTCAAAAGGCCGCAAAACGCCGAACCCAGCAGGTGTCGAAAGTGCGATAAGGGTTGGCCTCCGAGATAAACTCGTTGTTGAAACGGAACTGGTAATTAAGAGCTAACAAAAAATGTAATTACTATGGGGATAATAAGACAGAAAAGCGCAATCGTACCTGATAATAATCAGCCCTTAGAAAACACATTGCTCATTGAAATTGGTTGAGCGCACGTAATTTAATATAATTAACATAAAATCTCGGCCGCGCGAAATGCGCTGCCCGAGGTGAAAAGAATGAGTGCCCTGGACGAAAATTTCGTTTCCTCGAGGAAGGCTCGCACTCTGATAAGAGATAGCGCGGAGGTCGAGAGGGCATTGCGCAAACGATAAGAACTTGATGCAGGTACAAAATGCGTTGGTTTGGAAAATTTACGAATGCGAAATGCAAAAGGATTTATAATTCAACTAAAAATATACAGGTTAAGCCTGAAATAATTGGATAAATGGCGAAACAATTAGGCTAAGCCAAAAAATTGTTTCACTTCTTTCGAATGCTATTGACAAAAGTGGGCTCCATACCTTTGTTCATTATCTCAAGATCCGTGGACACCAAATATTCTAGTAGGGTTTCGCCGCGAGGGTTTCTTTCTGAGCTCCCCCACATCAAATTATGTGAATTGATGCACTGTCATAACGAATTGTATGTATCTACAATCTACCTTAAGCGTTGTGAAATTTCTCACATATCACATTAGTTAACTACCTTCCTAATGCTTCAGATACAAAAAGATGTATGTTACGGTACATACCAGAAAATGGTCTTTATCAGCAGGTACAGATCGGCCATTTTCTGAAACAGCAAATATGCATGTAGTCAAAGTTCGAAATTATTCTACCATATCTTTATTTTGAATTTGGGCAGATCATTATCTACAGTTTATTGAAAGATTTAGTATTTAAATATCACACTTGCACTTCGGAACGTATATAATATATTAGCACTAAATGTGTGTTTTGTAATTGATTATAAATGCCATAACCAATAAGTAGGTACCTAATGTACAACATTTATAACAGTGAAGTTGTACTGCCAAATGAAAATAACCATTATTAACATAGGCTGGTCCAAATACGAAAGATACGTTTTCTTCTTGTTTCTGATTATTTTTTTTATTGTCAAAAATTACTAATATTGGACAGCCACTAATAATAATGACAAGGTTTCAAGCAACATATGCATGATTGATATTATGTATCAAGTGCGGATAGAGCATTGTTTGTTGCACACGGTAAGATAATTGCCAAGTGCAATGAACAGCTCTATCCAACCAAGTGCACACACAATTTTTTTGACGGTCAACGAAATAATCTGCAATCTTTAAAATAAAACTTTTAGTTTTGAAATTTCTAAGCAGTTAGATGCCACAATCCATACTGATAGTAGCAGCTAGTTCTATTTCCTACTTCACTGATGAATAGGGTGGAACGAAAATAAGCAAAAAAGGTTTTCTAAAATATCTTTATTTTTAATAGTACAAAAAAGTTGCCTTTTGAGCCACCTAACAAGTGTACAAAATTTATCTGATCTCCGACAATATCTTGAGGTGCCCCAACGGCCTTTTAATTCTATATACAGAAAATAAGACAAAAAAAATATTTTTAATATTTTTATTTTTAATAGTACAAAAAAAGTGTCTTTTGGGTCATTTAATAAGCGTAGAAAATTTGGCTTACCTGCAATGATATCTTGAAGTGCCCCAATGGCTTTAAATTCTATGTAAAGATAATATGAAAACCATTGCATGTGGAGCCTTTACAATAACCTAAATCTCTTTGGATGCAGTTGTATCAAATGATTATTCAGTTTTAGTGCGATAATCCACTTTCGTTTCAAAACTAGGCATCACTTTCCGTGATTCAAATCTCGCGTGAATAAATACATCTCTCTCTCATAGCAACTGCAAATCTGCAAGGGCCAATAGTGAATCCATCTAGGTGTTGAAATAGATGGCGCAAAGGTAGCTCATTTGCGTCAAGCTGGCACACTAGCAAATGCAATGGCTTTCCAATAAATTCTTCTAATGGTTTAATAACTCCACTCTTTGGTCTTGTATTAACCGCAGTACCGTCACATCCAACAACTATAAGCTTTGAAGTATCAACGTTGTTCTCAGTCAGATAGACAATGATGCTTGACGTAATACTTGTAGCAGAACCAGATGAAGGTGACACATAACCAATATAGTTTGATCCTGGCTCCTGAACCAGTGCCAAATGCTGTTCTGTAACTGTTCTGCGGTAGAATTTTACTTTTTTTTCCTTGGCTGAGGGTGTTGTCCCTACGACAATCAAAATATAATCCTTGCAAGGATACGAAATCTTTAGTTACCTTTTTGCAATTCTCTACAGGACTTTTGTCGCTGCCTTCTAACTTCCATTCTGTCAATGACACTAAAAGGGATTTCCTGTGTAATTATTCCTATATCGTTTAGTACGCACTTGCTAGTAGTGCTGCATCTCTATCTGACACACCTGTCCTATCACAGGTTATTGCAAATGCAGACATTTCAAGTCTCATTTAAGAGTTTTCTCCTTTCGAAGTTGACGGTTTTTGCTCATCAATTGGCTCTTTGAGTAAATAATTGTCCGAATTTTCAGACGAAAATGAACTATCATCCTCTTCAGCCTCAGGTACTGTTGCAATCATGCAATATTATTAACACCGAAAAAGTCTCCTGCAAGTTATAATAAAATCGCTTTCCAAAAGATTAAGTTCACTTCACTATATTGACGAGCACTGTTAGCCAAAATACCCATAAATGTTAAACAACCTTATCGTTTACGTAAGCAAATACTTGCTCAATGTCTGAACGTTGAATAGCGACTGAAATAGGTCTAAGGTAATACCATAATGTGTATTTGACACGTGACATGAAGTGTTCGTCGAAATCATGCTTATTGCATAATGCGCAGAATAAATTAAATTAGTTGTGGTGATACCACATATTGGCAACTTTCAAAGCCATTGGAGCACCTCAAGACGTTATCTTAGATTAACCAAATTTGGCACGAGTAGTAAGTAGACTAAGGGGCACCTTTTCCGCACTATTAGAATTTTTTAAAAAGACTTTCATCTTTTCGTTCCACCCTACTGAACTCTTGCAAAACTTCTTCGGTGTCAATTTTTAATTCTTGTCATAGCCAAAAAGGACTTTTCACCCGTTACTGTGTTACCTAACTGGCAAGATGGAGGCAACTTTATAAAGTTTATAATAATTACCGAAACTATTGCGATCCAGAATTTTCTTTATTTTAGAGTAATCAAATTTGAAAGTTACCTCTTTTTTGTCCAATATGCTATTTCTAGGATTAATATTTCAGCTTCCAAAACTTCTTTGTTTATCGCAAAAGTAGTGGTATAATGATCGATAAATTTAGAACTTCTCTTTTAGACAGTTATCCACAACTTTTTCAATTGCTAACTCCCCGGAAAAAGTAAAATTTTCAAATGTCTATTTCATCAAGCATGGGTTAATAGACATTAATTTGGAAGAAGTCGTTAGTAAGCCTAAATGAGGCTGCATCGGAGTCAATATCATCATTTAAACTTGATCCTGTAGTAGACAAGAGCAGGTAATTTTTGAGTGACTTTGATTCATTCTTTTACCTCTTAAGAGTTTCTGAAAGATTTGATATCAATGTGGTTATTTCTAACAACTTTAATCTCTCTAAAAGAGAAAATCTGCATCATGACTTCGCTTTTCCTATGGCGCTTTCAAGACACTGTTAAAAATCGATGTTAATTCTGCTACAAGTTCCTTGCTTGCTTTGAAGCTTTTTACTCAATCTGTTTCTGACAGCAGTCAAAAGGTACCTATAAAAGTGTTAAAATTTAATTTCTGTTGTGCAATTCAAAAGTTAATGTTTCTAGAGGTACTAATTTAGGTTTGGGGAAGTGCATAACACTCCCAAGTTGCCGCTTAACTATGCTTATAAATATGCCATAACTTAACAAAGCTGACATTGTCAACAGAAGCAATTAGGTATACTCATATATCTAATACTTACTATATTGCTAGCGGCTATGAGTGGGAAACTCACCGATGAAGTGAGACACACAACCAACTCCTTCATGTATACGGTGAGCTGTGCGCAAGCGCGGTGGCGTCGTCCGCCCAATGGGGAAGTGGTCAAGTTTAAAATTCGCTACTAAAGGCGGAGTTCGAATTCTCACGCATGCGCACGAGACGCGTTATACTCTAAGTGAGACTATGTCGGCGCCGTAATGTTTTCTGAAGTTTCCAGGCCCTACCAGCAATATATGTGTATTATATATATGGGTATACCTGTCTAGTGTATGATGTACATTGGGTTGCATAATTACGATTTTATAGTTTTGGTTTCTGCTACCGTATGTGTCTATAAGTTCATTCAGATTCAAGATAGAGCAAAATATGCAACCCAAGTTACAAATAGCAGCAGTAAGTTGATTACATTATAATTTTATTAAAATTTAGAACAGAGAGGCATGACCTTGTTGCTGTCTTTATGAATGTCAAAATCAATGTGTCATGTTTTTAATATGAATCTTTGCTTAAGGAGGCCATTTGCAACATTTTTTAGTGGGTAAATATATTCTCAGATCCAAGGGCGTAGCCAGGGTTCCAGTTAGAGGGGGGCAAACATTTATATACACAATTAACTATTATTATTACATATTATTGTTCTTTACTTTTTTACAATTAGCAAAAAATTATAATTTAAATTAACTTTAGTTTTCGCAAACATTTTTAAGACTTTATCTTCTAGTTCTCCACTTTCCAGTATTATTTTTCTGTGTACACTCAACATACATAGTCTAGTAAAGCGGTTTTCTGATATTGTTGACCGCAACCAGATTTTCACTCTACGCAAAGCACTAAAGGACCTTTCAATAGTGCATGTTGTACATGGTTGAACCAAGGAAATGTGCAAAGCATATTTTAGTTAGGGAAAAGGCCTATTTTATTTTACTTCTGCTAGTTCCAACTCTTACAGTTGTTCTTTTCTAAGTTTTTATTTTGCCAGATATTGTACCACAGTTCCGCTTAATTGATAGAATTACTCAAATTATAGCAGCAATCCAAAAAGCTTTCGGTATTTTTGTAAGTTTTCAAATATCATGTTTGTTTTCCAACTTTTTTTTCGGAACAGAACGTGCACATACACACTAAAATATTGGAAGTGAAACAAATGCGCTAATTCCGCGACTACAGCTAGATTATGCCAGATATATTGATTAAGGGAAAAATGCGATTGAAGGTTTTTGCTACTGTGCCATGAATATTATCATGCAAGCCCATCATATACATTCAGTAATTGACACTCATTGAATTTTGTTTTTTTTCAAAATAAAAGTATTTTTATTTATTATTTTCTCATTATTTGCAAACCACGCTATTGCCCCGGACATTGTTTAAAACCATTCGCGGCTATCACATTGTTCAGTTCATTGCACACATTTTTTGACACTGATATTTACATCACGAGCTGCACTTCTCCCAGAACTAAATAACCGTCCTGTTGCAACCTGTACAGCTCAATGGTATAGTATATAATGGATTGGGTCGTACGAGTTCTTTTTTCTCATTGGCTTTTAATTAAAATTAGAAGTATAACCTATTATAGTTCAGTTTTCAAATATCTTGTAGAATATTAAATATAAAAGTGATTATAAATCAACGTCTTTTGCTCTTTAATTTTTTTAGGGGTGGGCAAATGCCCATCTCTGCCTCCCCCTGGCTACGCCCTTGCTCAGATCACATTCAGCAGATTTCATTTAGGTAGACGTTGCACAATTTTCCAATTTCAAGCTTTGCAAATTTGACAAAAACTATAACCTCTAAGTATATTATCCTATAGTCCATTTATTTGACATCTACACTGTCAGTGTCAAATTAAAAAAAAAATGTCTTGACTATACCTCAAAAATAATGTGTTTTCTATTAGACTGTACTTACAGTAATTTAATTGTTAAAATGTGAAAAATAGCAGCGGTGCCAACATAATGTCAGTTTGACAGTGCAGATGTCAAGTAAATGGACTATACGTACAGTATACATCCCATGATCTACATTTTATTCATTCATTCATAATCTATAGCCTCGTTCACCTTTCGGTGTAGAGGACCATTCATACCTCGCGGGAAGTAATAAAATCAAATTAGTAATCAACTGACTGTTGATATTTGTAACTTGGGTTGCATATTTTGCTCTATCTTGAATTTGAATGAACTATACTTCGTTATTATTCCGCAATACACCTTTATAGAATTATAATACTTCCAAGAGAACCCTGTTAACATATCTAGCAGTAATGGATTGTTTCCAAAAAAAATTGTTACATAAACGCAGCTTTTTGTCTGGTATTGTTTTTATCAAATGTTGCTCCTACTAATTTCCTGCATACATACATTTCCAGACCTGCCAACTATTGATAACATACGGTCACTAAATCCATGAAGGTAGAAGAAGGAGTGCCGACTACTTAGCCGCTGATAAACAAAAAGTGGGCTCGGTTTTGGTTGACAGTTATGCGGTTTCGGAATTTGTCACTGTAGCGCTTATGTCGCATAACACGCTAGAAATACGCCCGTCCATGGCGTTTACATTATGATTCTTGATTCACTTATCAATAAAAAAATCTGATATTACAATGAATAAAATACCAGGCATTGTTGAATTACTAGCACTGCTTCCCAGTAGTTGTATATTGTGCGTATTAGCACCCCATTGCCCCATGCACAGTGAAATCATTTCCTAGGTATAAATACAAATTCCGAGACGCTACAATAACTTCTAGACGATGTGTTAACATCAAAGATACAGAACTTTGAACCTAAAGCTCCTTAGAGAGTGTTTTTGGCACATAAGGATACCACGGACAGCAGTAGACGATAGCTTCGCAGTAGTTGTATATTGCGCTTATTAGCACCCCATGCACAGTGAAATGAAGCTCGCAAATTCTATCATTTTTTGTAAGAATTTTATCAGCTCGTGACATTTGCTGGCAATTCAAAACTTTAGACATAACTCAGGAAGTCTTTCACCAGCGCTCCTACCTACCAGGTAGCGCTACCCCGCGAACTTATCCGTCCGGTAACCGTAGATCGTCTTTCACCAAAGTCTACCTGACGAATAGTCTCGCTACCCAGGGTGTAACTTTAACCGGCCAATGTGTGGGCAGGTAAGATTTACCAGCACCAGTTACTGTCAAAATGGACATTATGGAGGTCGCGCATAACCTTATTTTCGAAAGCGATGAGAAAGATGAATTTGAAAATGAAAGAATTCGTAGACCACGATTTATTCGTGATCGGTTAGAGCATTTTATGGATATGGACGACATTGATTTTGTGCGAAGATTCAGACTATCAAAGAGAAGTTGCGTTGAATTGTTGGAGCTGATTGATCATAGGTTGGAATTTCCCAGTGACAAGTAAAGTATATCTGTATAAAATTTAATTTTCTACTTTGTATTCCAAGTAGCTTTTTCATTTAAGTTTACTTTTGTCGCAGGAACCATGCAGTTTCTCCAGTAAATCAGCTCCTTTTGTGTTTGAGATTTTACGCAACTGGTTGTACACAAATCAGTGCCTCTGATTTTAGTGGAGTGAGCGAGGCAACATCACACAGAATAATCCACAAAGTCACTGCTGCTGTGGCATCTCTTTACAGACAGTTCATTTATTTCCCACAATCACATGAAGAAGTACGCCAAGCAGAAGCTAGCTTTTACCGCAGAGCCCGATTTCCCCGAGTCATAGATTGACTGTACCCACATAAAGATTCACTCCCCTGGCGGTGATCATGGAGAATATTACAGAAACAGAAAAGGATACTTCTCACTGAATTGCCAGGCAATATGTAATTCCAACTTGGAGTTTATGGATGTACAGTAGAACTCGGTTATAACGAATTCCACGGGACCGCTATATTTGTTCGTAATAACCGTTATTCGTTATACCCAAGAATATAATTTCTACTTTTTCGGAAACCGATAAAATTTTCCGTTTGACTCCCGACATTTTTCCACAACTAGAAAATGCGTAGGTACATACGGAATGTCAGTAAAGGAACGACCAAGGTACATCCACTTGAAGATTTTTGCAACTCCTTTTGTTGCGTTATAGGCCAACGTCTTATAGCTATTGTATTTTTAATCCTGTAAAGGGTTTTGTTAAATACAATAGCTAAGACGTGGCTATGACGCAACACTTTCGTTTTGCAGAATGCGATAACAGAACTGAGCCATAACATCGGGCGAAACCCATTATCGCTTTTCTAAGAACTGGATCCTGCAGGTAGCTGCTGGATTCTAAGAAAAACGGAGTTGCTTACAATGCCCACTATCTCGCGCTATTGTACAGAGTGCTAGAGAGAGCTAGAGAAAGTGGCCTACTACGAAATTTAACTGACCACTATTTTCCTAGAAAACCTTCCTTATTATAATGTTGCCACAACAAAATACCTAATATCTCTCAGTTACATTTTATTAGGAGATGAAAAGGATCAGTTCTGAGAATGTATTCTTAATTTTTGGTTCGTTATTCCCGTGAAACGAATTCGTAATAAACATGAAATACATGCATTAAATCAAATGTAATTCAAATATACCTTCAAAATTATTCGTTATAAACGTGAATTCGCTGTAACCGTGATCGTTAAAAGCGAGTTCTACTGTAGTTGCTCGCTGGCCAGGCAGGAGTCATGACCAGACAATTTTTGACCAGTGCCAGCAGAGAGCAAAGTTTGAAGCGAACCAGTACAATGATGCGCTTCTGGTGGGGGATTCAGCCTATGCATGTCGACAGTATTTGATGCCTCCATTGGACCATCCTGGGACACCTGAAGAAATACTGTACAACGAATCGCAAATCAGAACTCGAAACCCAATTGAATGCATTTTTGGGATATGGAAAAGAAGGTTTCCTGTTCTGGCTTTGGGTAATGTACGTCTTGAGAATGCCATGCCAATCATAATTGCCACAGCCGTGCTTTTTAATATGTTGAGGAGGGCAGGTGAACCTGAACCGCCCAATGATCCAATGCTTGACCTGCCTATGCCATGGGAAGCTTTAATCGAGCGGGGCCAAATTTATAGGAATAGGAATAATAATATTAATAACCAATACGAAAGAGACCAACCTCGACAAGTTCTAATCAACGACTATTTTAGGACTTTACACCAGGTCCATGCTAATAATAACATAGCATAATGTTAGCTTGTGCTATTGTGGAACTGAAATTATTTGTGGGAAAATAAATAAACTGTCAAGTCACTAGATGGCATTTATTACTTCCTTTTACTACTATAAAGGAAGTATTGGATTCACCCCAAAAATTCGAAATTGAGTTTTCAACAGATCTTCACGTTTTAGAGTCCCCTGATCCCAAAAAACATATTTTTTTCATTGGTCTGTCTGTGTGTGTGTCTGTGAACAGAATATCTCAAAAACGAAAAGAGGTATGGCATTGAAACTTCATATACCGTGTGTCCACAGGAGTACGCACCATAGAGATAAGATAATGCTAATAGAATATAAATATCAACCAGTGCTATGACCACCGTCCCTTTTCTTGTACCATTTATAACAATATTGTTTCATACAGTGGCGAGTCAGATGCCAGAAAACAACGTTTTAGCGTGCCGGCGATTCCAGCGTTAGCCGATTTTTCTATTCTATTTGGTTATCCCTATGGTGCGTATTCCTGTGGACACACGGTATAAGTTTTGTGTACTATGTAGATAAGACAGCAAGCTTTTGAAGAAAATCGCATAACCGGAAGTAGGTGTTTACTCTTGTGATTTTTCAGTTTTTTTCGATTTTTTCAAAAACGGCTCTAACGATTTTTTTTAAATTTTACATTTTTCTTACATTTTTAATGGGTATTGATGTGAGATAGGTGATTTTCCAGTTGAATACTTCTAAAGTGGGTTTCTTTTGTTTTTTTTTTCTATTTTTTTTATTAACTCCTATTTTAAATAAAACACCCGGTATATTATTACATTTTTGAATTCACCTTAAAATTCTAGAGAAAATTTGTCTCTTCAACTAACACTCGATTTTGTACCGTTTTTGTAGAATTTGTAATTTTTGAAAATTTTTAACAAATGGTTAAAAATTAAAAATGAAATTTTTGACTAATTATAAGATCACTGTAAAAGGAAGTTGTGTGAGTGTATCACACCAGATTTTTTTTAAATAAACTTTCATATTTTCTACATGAATCTTATTCAAAACCTAAATCCCGCTTCATCTTCAGTACCTGCAGTTGAACTAGTTCTGCTTCACTTTCTTTTTTCCTTACATCTATTTCGAAAAGAACCTTATTCCTAGCATTCTCCTCCTCAAGCCTTGCCTTTGTTGCCTCAACAAGCTGCAATTTGGCCGTTAGAAGCTTTAACTGGGTGTCATCTTGCACAAGACCAGGTCTCCGCCGTTTGCACTGCTTCGCCCATTCTAATTCTTCGGTAACAATTTGCTTACGCACTGACTCAATACTTGATGGGGTTGATGGAATTGATACTGTTTGTAATGAACTACAAGAGACAGACTGTAGGCGTAAAGCATCAGGCTTCTTGGAATACAGCATCCGGGGCACTATTTCCTCCCACGTTCTTTCTTTGGTTCCAAGAGTTGGCAATTGCTGTGGTACTGATGACTGCAGTGAATTCTCACACTGCGGGATAGTAAGTTCTTCAACATCCAAAATTGTGACATGGTGCAATAAAAAGTAAAAATTGATTATCTGAAGAAGCCAAACAGTTAATAACGGAGAGAAGTTGAATACCAAAATGATAATATGCAAGTTTCGTACTCACAGTAATCAAATTGCCATCACTATCGACCGCTGCATCACCATCGTAAAGGTTCATTAGACGGCCCTAATACCTCCAGAACACGAAGATCCGTTTGGGAGGGATCCGCTGACGTATCTCTCTCGCCTCCACCTAATCACATCATACTATGTTATGGTATGGGATACACAACCTAACCTCAACATTTTAGCAACACCAGAAAGAATTCTGGACTGTCAATACTGACCTGTCACAAATGTTTCCTTCCTTTTATGGGCTTTGACTTTACGAGCATTTTTTTTAACGTATCCCAAAGGTTTTTCAGATTATCCTACGTTCTGTGACAAAACTGTGACATGGAGTTGAACTCCTCACAAAGTTGCTTCCACGCGGCAGCTTTCTCACCTCTTGTAACTGCATCACTCTTCTTATTTTCTATTAAGTCTTTGAATTTTGGTAAAATTATGTCAGTGAACACTTTCACCTCTGAATTTGCAAAATTTATTGCTCGTTTCTGTTGTTTCTTTGCGTCCATTGCAAATGTACTGACAGTTGACAGAAGGAGAAGCCCTGTAAACAAGTGACACACACCAACAAATACAAACTACCAACTGTGTGGCTCTCCGTTGCACTAGTTTTGCATTGTTTTCACTGGTGAGAAACGGTGGATTTTAGCAACACTGCACGGTTACCTTCTGAGAACCTTTCTACCCAACGGATAGCGTGGTGAAACGCAAACGGTCTACCAGACAGTTAGTAAAGACCCAATAACGTAGGTACTGCCCCGGCAAGTACCGGGCCGATAGCGAATTTGTGGTGAAAGACGCCCTCAATCAGTTATTGCTGATGGGAACAAAAATGGCGGCATTTTCACGGATCAAAGAATGGCGATACTCTCCTATATACACTGGCTCTGAATTTACCAAGCACTAACTGTCAACCAGCTGTGGTCCCATTTATTCACAGGCGAAAGTGCTTCTTCCCCTCTACCTTCATGACTAAATCATATTATAGCTTACGCTAATTTAGGTAGAGATACACAATGTGACAGTTACAAAAAAACGAGTTTGTCAATGTCAAATTTATCATTGATGCTACTAGTAAGTGCATAAATAACAGTTTTTATCATTAATTTACCCTCCCTTTCTTTAGGTTATGTCAGGCAAATGATCGTTTTCAGCCGTAATTTAAACTGATTGTGTAGGTCACTGAAAACCCGATTTTGGTTTTTGATATAAGGAACACGAGTTTCCTTACCTGTGTTAGCATAAGCTAATGTAATTTAGTAATCTTGCTGGTTATTACAGTTTTCTGTTGGATTTTCAAAGTGTTGTATAAGATTCAAAATGCAGGCCACCAACTTAAGGCGAGTGAGTGGAAGTCGCATTGTAAATGCAGATGTGTTGGTAGATCTGTACCTATGTACATCACCACGTTGTCTATGAAGAATTTTAAACAAAAATTTTATATTTTAATATGATACTTGACAAAAATATTATTTCCAACAGAAGCAACTCACTTTTACAAACATTTATATTGGGTTTTTTGTTTAATTAATTTCCAGGAATACGAAATGCTTTCACACAGGAACAATTGCGAAGAGTTTGGACGGTGGAATTTATTATTGCAGTTATTTCAATGTTAATTTATTATGTATAAATGATACCCAAGCAATACACAATGTATTAATAATATAATAATATGGCAAATAGATATTTATTTATTTTATATCCTTACTTGTCATGTTGCTCTCTTATTGCACCTACCGCTAACTAAACAACGACAACTTCAACTTAACGTATTTCTAACTTATATATCATCAGGAACATTTTAAATACAAATAAAAGTACACAGTTTAACGACTAAAACTGAAACAGAAACATCTTTTGATTTTAAGTACAGTTTAACTCATAATTAACGAAATGCAGTGCAAAACGTTAATATCGATACAAAACAAAAAATACTTTATGTATACCTATCAGTTATATCTTACACATACATCTATTTCATATAATATAAAGTGTATACGAATCTGCCCTTTAGCAAAACTATATTTTATCGGTGTCAACGGTTCACTACGCTATATAAAAGTTACGAGTTATTTGTTTAAATGTATTACCTCTCGTAAAGGGAGTTAGGTTAGGAACTCTGCTCCAGCTTTGTGTCGCTGGGACGAACACCAGCGACTAGGCTGTTTACTTATTACAGAAGGCACCCAGTCCCTCAACAATAGAAATTTTAGTAACTTATGTTCTACTTCTACCAAGAGCTATAGTTTCATAAGCTTCGACAAAATAGGAATACATGTACATGAGTCAATTTTAACACCTAGCTAGTTAAGTACGCCGTAAGCGAAGGGAACTGATGTTAAGACTTGAGTTTGCATTGCAACGTGCTGCAAAAGAATATTGTTGAGGAACCGTATAATATATAGGAACCATTACTCCTGTTATTTGCATTTTCTAATGCGATTGCTGTAGAGTCCTATATAAAACTAAAAAACATTTCGCAATTTTTAATGCTTAGAAATTGCAAAACGTTTTTCTTTTACATATGGCACTGCACATAGATAAGCTCGCCATAGTCCCCTAAGGGTTTACAAATACATATCCTTTTTGAGATTCAACTTACAAAAACAACTGTACATTATAACTAAATAAAATATATAAAATATACTTTCATATCTTAAGTACAAAATTTTACCGGTATTACTGTCGCATAGGAGATCTGGCATGTTATTTTTAAGTGTAAAAATATAATAAAAATAGAGTAAATGTCCTATAAAACTGAATCTGCATATAGTTACGTGTGAAAATGAGGTAGTTTAACCGGAAATACCAAATATTGGGAAATCACAACGGCACTTAAACCTACAACTACGTAATTCAAATGACACTGCAATCTTACGTGAAATAAAATATAACATACGTGTAAACACTGAAATAAATAACAGCCTTCAAAATAAATCAACTGCAGCGTCAACTAAGTAGTAAGTAACATGACCTAAAACTATACTTAAAGAAACACCACAGTAAAAACAGCTTACTGTCAGCTCAAACAATTCCTGTATAAAAATCACGGCAAATAAACACAAAAATAATAAGGGTTAATAATGTAACATCAAATCCAAACATTTCCATTACAAACTACAAATAAACAACACATTAAATTTTGTGAAAAAATATAATATGCATGTATTTATGAATATTACTCTTATTTTATCAAATGCAAAATGGTTGAACAATGTTCTTGAATCAATTCGTATATTTGTATATCTTTAATTAGCAATAAAACGCTACAAAAGTTATATTTAAGCTGAAATTTTAAAGCAAATGTTCACTGGTTTCAAGTACTGACCCGATGTTTTCAGTACATAAAATTTTCCAAATATATCGATCGTGTGGAATTATAATTCCACAATGTTTAGTAAGATTCACAATTTTGAACCAATAACACTATATTGCAGTACAAATAAAAATTAGAACCACAAGCTACTGCATAATAAAAATCATAGGCACTTTAAAAAAACGTGTTTAATATCATGCTGTGTCTCGTTTTATCAACAATATTAATCTTTGTCAAATATTATTGAACTAATAATATAAAGCTATTGATTAAAGATGAACAAACCTAACGAACACCTCGAAAAGAAGAGGATAAGTTTTAGGAACTAATAAATAATAAAACTAGTAATTTTATCAGTAACTTATTTTAGTAAATGTTCCTTAAATTGTTAAAAAACTCTTCCTTTTTTGTAGCCAGTGCCAACTATTTTTTAAATTTAGCAAAAATTAAACATAAACCTTGTAAAATGTACGAAAAGCGAAAATATCATAACATTTTAGTATTTTAATTAGCAGTTTTAAATATTTTATTGGAATTTGCCTGTTGCTATTATTAATCTGACAAAATTGAAACACTCGAGTGTATGTAAACAAATGTTACTGGTTCAACGATTCGTGAATATTACTAAATCGTAATGTGCACATATTTAAGTATATTATCATGTGTATAACTATATACAAAAGGTTTCGTATCGTTTTGGTATACATATGTTCGTATAAACTCGTGTATGTTCACTTCTAGGACAATTCCGACACACAATATTATTCAACCATCTCTTAATGCGTGAACATTCAGAATAATTTCTTGGCTCGAAATTTAAATACACTTTGTTAATATTCAAGAACATTATTAAGTATTTAATCCTTAACTTCAAAAACGGTATACATTCATGTTGCGTTTTCAGTGTGCATTAACAATCTAGCTATCCTAACTTACGCAATAATTAACAATGACCTTTTTCGAGTTCTATCGCTACGTTTACGTTACCTCTAGTCTTGACTAAAACGTAAGCGATTACAACTTTCTAGTCAACATTTAACAATTACCATTACTTTGAGTACAACTAACTACAGATAGCTTGCATTCTGCTCTTTTTACACCTACTTTAGCCTTTTAGCGTGAAGCCGAAATAACGAGGTATGAAAAATCAAAGCAATAGAAAATTATGAAACGCATACTAGTCAGCTATTGCAACAACTCTAATACAAATAAATGGAAGAACTACTGACGTGTATTGACTGACATGTTGCCTCAAGTCTGCAAGAAGGTCGTTTTCCCAACTGACTGAAACTTTTGTATTATATTACATAGTACGTTATTCGAGGCAAGTTTATGGCAACGTAAGTCAGGGAAGAAACTAATGGAAGTGTCATTTTTAATTTTACTATTTACAGCTCAAATAAAACTAATGACTGTGAGTGATAATTATTAAAATGCCTTATCTACCTGATTTATGATACCTGAATATTTGCTATTCACCTGATTTATTATATCACGGATGAGAGTATGACTACTAATAATAATAATAATTAGAAAATTGTCAAAGGAAGTACCTGATTCCAAAAGTACCAATAATATCATTTAAACATTTGTGATACATGTGAATTTGTACTGTAATTTTGAGATGAATATGAATCTACCTGAGAATATGTGATTTCTTCACACAATATGATTTATGATCTCATTTTGCAGCATCAAAAGATTGCTTATATTGGGAAGCATTTTGTGTTTTATGGAAGCATTTAAATTGAATGAAATTAATTTAAGACTCGTTCAATAATTCACATTCGACATAGTACAAATAGCTACTTTTTAAGGAATTTGCGTATGATTGAAGGGAACATTTTTGAGAAAATGGGTAAAACATGTAACAGTATTTAACAATAAAGCGATAAATAAACCTGAAACACTTGTTATGTAATTATTTTACGTTCATTTTTGGTTTTTGTGCATCCAAAAGAGTTTTCGTAATTAAATTCAAATATTTAAAAAAGCCAATTATCTTAAATTTATCAAAAATACAATTAAAATATATTTTCATGCTAGATAAATAGATTTAGGCTTCACTTCGGTAATCAAAGTTAAAAAATGATTGCTACCGGCAATTTGATTAACTTAGAATATTTTGAAACTGAACATTTTCAGGCTTGTTTTATATCGCAGTATAAATATAATTCTGCATGCTTATTGACACATGACCTTGATGAAGATGATGCAAAATAATCAAGATAAAACAGTTACTCAAACATAATAATTTGGAAAGAACAGATTCCAAACATAAATCATTGAATGAGTCTCGAGATGAAACAATATTGCGAGTTTTAGCGATTACATTAGATTTAATAATCTAGATTCATACAAAAATAGTATTCGGCAAAAGCCTTTTGTACCATTGTAACCTGGATAGGTTGTCCTGTATACTGCGAGAATAGGATAAATATATTTAACAATTCGAACAAAATTCCACCCTATTATAAAAGTCCCTTGGATGTGCTTCCGATACAATTATTAAATATATTTAGTTTACAACTGAATCGTGCTAAATAAAACTGTGATATAAACCTGCAGGAACCTGAAACACTATGTGTAAATCACTGGTACATATATACTAATCAACATTCAATCTGGCACGATTTATAGACATTTCTAAACATTGTACAAATCTACACATCTTATTTTAACATCAATTTTAAAAGTCAATTTATAACTGCAACATAGTCCAATAAAAATTTAATCTATCTTAAATTACCGTATACACACGAGAACCCTTATTATCCTGTATCTTATAAGTATTTCTATTTCTGAGTATTTGAGGTAGACGGATGGAATTTTTAAGTTACTTGGAGGAAAAGTATTACTTGCTTTGAATTTTGTGTGGCAATATTGAGGTAGATGGATGGAATAAAATGAGTATAATATAGTGATAACGGCAAGAATTGCGGCAGCTGGAATACACTTGAACTGGCATAATGGCTTACTTTAAAAAAATTGTCCTTCCATCTGTACATTATTCACCTGCTTTAACGCTTTCCGGTTCTGCTTCGTCCTCGCTGTAATCGTCTTCTTCGCCGCCTGACGACCCACCATCATCCTTATCCTTGTCTGTGTCGCGTTCATTATTCATCATGTCATCGTCGTTTCTCCTAATTTCGTCCGATCTTTTCATAACTAAGTCATTTGCAACGCCCATTTGCTGTTGCATCTTCTCCAAAAAATGCTGCTGCGACGCCTTGTCCAGCCCCATTGCATTCAGCTGCGCCATTTTTGCAGCATGAACGGCTGCTGCGGCTTGCTCAGACATCATACCCATTCCCAAGCTGTTTTCGGTTATAAACTGCAAGTACGTATCCAAGATCGCAGACCCTGTCGAGTTGCCTGAGCTAACAGGCGGCGCCAGCGGAGCGGGATACGGTTCTTTGGACAGGTTATGCGCTATCGAGTCTATACTCTTTGCAGCCACCACTTGTCCAGACGGTCCGATCTTGCTGATCTTCATATTTGCAGGATTGTGATTCATTGGCGGTGACATTGCTAGATCTAAGCCAGCATACGACCTTTGATGAGATATTGTGAGATCCTCTGGATCATTGTCCCCACACACTGAACTCCCTGCCTCTGAAGGTGCTCCTGAGTATACACTTTTAGCGTCTAGCTTCATATCCGATCTTCTTGGACCTGTCGGCGAAGCCCTGGCTCGTAGCTCTGCTGCACTCACTTTGACTCCTGCCTTTGCCAATAACCTGTAATAATGAAACTGAATGTTATATTTGTCTTGTATATTGGAAATTACCATTAAGCTAATGGAGGAGAAGAACTTGCTCTATTTAGAGTATTTCCACTTTAAATACCAACGTTTTGAAAACTGGGTGAACCCCCTGAATGAAAACTAAGAAAATATACAAAGAAACCTTTGAAGAAAATTTACTTAGTAATAATACATCTGCATTTGTAGTGGAAACACCCTGTATATGGAAGCTGTCTGTTATATGGGAAAAAAATTTAAAAATTGTACAGCAAAATTTAATAGATGTATGTTCTTACAAATAATTTCTTAAATTCCGAATATTAATGCACCCGCCACAATGTAAATATTTGTTTGTCCTATTTTGACATCATATTTATTTTTTTAATGAAAACTAAATTTATTAATTAAATTTCTATTTACTTTTTATCCACTATCTACAGTTATTAAAGATTCTAAAGCTATACGTAAATAAGTGTATCATCAATATAAAAATTATAACTTTCAATTACTATTTTGTTAACTGCACATTATTGGATAAATTTCAAATATTGCTACAGACCAATTTTGTGAACTAGATCTCATATAATTGGCAACTTACATTACATGAAGTGGAGTGCCATTAGTATTTTTCATCCTGCCGGTTAATACATGTGACAGTCTGGAAATCAATCATTAATTGCAAAACAATCTAATAAACTTCACTTCATGTTATATATAAGACCATAAAAGACAGTCTAGAGCACAATAAGAATAGGCCTACTGACAGACAGATTCATAGAAAAGAGACATAGATCGCTATAAAGATACAAAATGAAATTAAAAGTCCCTAAATGGTGACTGCCTCAAGGCTACACAACAAAAAATGAATAAGCACAATTCCTTTGTTTTCAAAAGAAATTCGTAACTAAAGTTTTAGAATCGGACAATTGTCAAAAGCAAATTGAAATAAGTTTAGTGCTTTTACAAAAAAAACTAACAAGTCTGTAAGATTGGAAGTGCTCGTTTCCAAGAGGTCATGTTTAATATATTTGCTTAATTCTAGACTTTAAAATATATATGTAACTGTATGTAATGTATGATAATAAGTCAAGTATTATAGAATGCTAAAACAAGTAAACATTAACAATTGAAGCTACAGTTAGGAAATGTAAAGAGACAAAAATTGAACACCAAATGACCACGTAATATAGACAACCCATCTAACAACAATGTTGGCAATAGTGATGTGGGTTGGGTAAATACCCAGTGGGTAGGGTATTTACCTGGGTATTTACCCCTGCCTTGGGTAAATACCTAAAAACTGGGTATTTATCAAGTTTGTAATATTTAGAAAACTAAGTTAACTTTTACTCACATAATAATGTTATCTTAATAAATAAACTACGTACAGTGTGAGTACTAAAAAGTGGGGAAAGAGCGGGAAATTTTGAATTAAATTCTAGTAATTTTTTGCTTTTATGTTTCTCGCAGGTGTATCACCCCAACTTTCTGTTTACATGTCATTGGTGGCACTATTAAGTCTATGTTAAAATCGAGGTTAGCAGGTTAGTTTTTGCGTCAATTTGTGTTAAAACTGACGCAAAAACTAACCTGCTAACTTCGAATTTGATAATAAATGCACTGGAATATTTTATGTAAAATAACAATTTAAATGTAACACTGAATAAGCAGTCACCCAGGTAAATTAATAGTTTATCGGGAAGAAACATTGGCTGCCGAAGTTTATGGAAATAAACAATAAGCAGTAAATTGCACCTGTCAGAATTTACAAAAAAAAATTGTGATGGCTCTGACTCTGGAGATTGGAATGATTTATATTGTTTGTATATTATTTTGTTTCCATTTTTGAAAAATGAACTTAACATTAACTTGGAGAACATTAATAATAATACATACTTAAAGTACATTTTTTTTCTATAATAATTTTCAAGGTCAACTTTCTAGGGGATAAGTTGCATTCCTGCAGGGTCCCTAGTTTTAACAATGTTGGTGCATAGATGTTTAGTTCTTTTCTGCTACTAAAAAAATTATTGTCATTTTGACAGATATGTCATAATTTAACATCGCTTGCTTCATTTTTGCATTCAAAATATTTTTTGGTTTTCTTTTTTATCCGATTTTATTGATGATGATGATGATTCCATGTTAAAAAAAGAAATTTGTCAAATTAAGAAACTTTGACATTCAAAATTGACACAACCATAATTTTGAAAAAATTCTACCAACACGAGGTATAAAAATTTCCTAGCATTTTAATCACATATCTACCAACATTGTAACACTTTGACAGTTATTATAGAAAAAAAACGTACTTTATATACATATTAAGAAACAATCTTAATAAGGCAAAGAAAATAACAAAATGATATTGTGTGTTCCAAAAAAAAACTCATTTAGGATAGGCTTTGGAAAGAGAGATAGAAAATCTAGTCATGTCATGATTGCAATTTATTTATGAACACATCTGTCACTGTGACGTAAAAGTTTACACTGCATTAAGTGTACTTGTATCAAGCAAAAATGAAACTAAGATGGCATATACAGTCGTGTTCAAATAACTCTGGGACAATGCTTTTTACATATGTAGGTTGAGGTAAGAATTGTAGTATATCTCCATGGATTTCCTGCTATCAGAAAGAGTTAAATTATGTTTTGACAGGTAAATGAAGTTTGTAACACTTTCTGATAGCAGCAAATCCATGGAGATACGCTTCAATTCTTAACTCAACCTACATATGAAAAAAACATTGTCCCAGATTTATTTGAACACGACTGTACACAACAACAAGTGTATTAATCATAACGGTCAATAAAAATTGTTTTTGTTAAGTGTTTTGTATATTTTTAGGAAAAGTAATCCAAGGTCAAGATGTAATTTAGTTCTCTCTGACTTGGTAGTTCATTTGCATCAATTAGTATATCCACTGCCTCCTACACAGCCATGCTGTTGGAGATTTGGCAACGCTGATCGTAGACCAATTTTTGTACTGTTTATTTATAAAAATGTTTGTTGAAATGTGGCGTGTGATTAAATATTAATATGTTGGACTGCTCTAAGTTTGACGAAATACATGTATTTATATTACTGTACTGTTCGTGATAAGTGCAAGTAAAATTGCTGCTAGAATTCATGGGGTTTATTAAGTATTTCACTGAGGTAAGTAACAGCCTAACCTCATTTTTAGGGCATTTCTTGTAACTTTTAATTTTATATTTAGAATTCCTGAAGACGCTGGGTACCAACCACAACAGTACCTTAAAAGAACATCGTATGCAAATGCTAACAACATTTTCTTTTCAAATGAACGAGATCCGAAACAAAGCATGGCTTCGTGCAACAGCACGAGAACGTTGGACCCTAACAAAAAGTTCTGTCGTGTGTGAAATACATTTTAATGGAAAATACATTTGCAAACGTTAGAAATGAGAGTGGGGAAATGTAGAACTGTTGATGCATTACCCTCAATTAGATGACAAAACTGTCCCAAGCGTATTTCCAAATTTATTGGAAAGACATGCACAAAAAGTGAAAGTGTTTTTAAGTGATGACACCAGCGGTGTTTTTAAGTTTATGGAACAATTTTGCGTCACACAAATTTAGATGTTACCAAGCAGATAAGTTTATTATGTTCAAATAAGATTATTTACAGCTGTAGCACCATATTTTTGCATATATGTTGTACTCTAAATCAGCAGTGGTGTATAGAAAGTTACAAACTTTAAAATAATTACAGAAATGTTCTTTTATACATATGTTACATAGGTTAGGTTGTTTTATTTTTATAAATGTACTGCTACATGTTTGTATTACTTGACTATGTAAATAAATGTCACCATTACAGAAGCTATCTTTAGTTAATTACAAAGTAAAATTTGATAAAGAGTAAAGCTGTGCTCTTTAAAGCAAAATTATTTCAAATGGGAGTATTATAATTTAGGACCACCAACTACCAGAGATGCAATGTTGCCAAGTCTAACAGCATGGCTTGTAAGTGTAGGAGGCAGTGGTATATCTCAAGTTACGGTAAACTTCAGTTTGATAATGGCATGCTGCGAATGAGTTTTTTTTTTGAACACACGATATAAACAACATTGTATACCGATGGAACCATAATTTTCTATAACAACAATGAGATGGCATGAACAAAAGCACATAATACTTGAGTAAGAAAGAGATAACCGTTCAAAGAAGTTATTTTAGTAGGCATATTTAGTTGACATATGCCATAATTAAAATGAGCGTCAAGTCTACTCAAATATGTGTTTCTATGTTCATCTTTTTCTTCTTCGAGCATTGAATTTTGTTTTTATTAATGCTATCTTATTGCTGTTATATACAGGTTTCCTAAAATTGCACGGAACATGACAATTCCATGAATTGGAAAAGGTTTATATACGGTGAGATCATTTAAAAGCGGAAGTGAGTGCCATGGAATTTCTGTTTTAGATTCGAACTTTGGTTAACAGCCATTTGTCACTTTATTAATGTAACCTCAAACAAGGTTTATGTCTTGTTTGAGGTTAATTTATTAAATTGACAAATGGCTGTTAACCAAAGTTCGAACGTAAAAAAGAAATTCGATAGCACTCTCTGTCCCACTTTTAAATAATCTCACGGTACTATTTGCCATAAGAGGTACTTATTGCCTAGCTACCAAAGTAATTATTACATTTTCTATTTCGGTTACTCTTATGGCAAATTTGAACCTTTTCCAACTCATGGAATCGCCATGTTCCATACAATTTTAGGCAACCTGTATAATTATGGCTCCATCGATATTTTGGGCAGGAGCTGTTCCCAGTCTAGCTATTTTGTTTTATTCTACATTTTTATAAAATTCGGATAGAGCACCTTCACTTACCAATCAATTATACTGGTTAGATTAGCTTTATAATATTTGTAAATGAGGCTATAAATACTCGTTTAAATACCCATTTTGGGTATTTACCCGGATATTTACCCCTAAACATAAATACCCGGGTAATTTACATCACTAGTTGGCAACTACTGAATTTGAGAGTAGCAGTGGCGTACCACATTTAAAAAACTGGCATATTATAGGAAGCTACTTAGGCAAAGAAATTCAAAAGCAAGTAACTTGCTGTGAATAGAACTAACGTTGATGTAAAAGAACTAATGTCACTGGTCAGGTAATGTTCAATCTTTTTTATGTCTCTGTATAAGCTTACAATTATGTAAGTTACTTGTAAATGTGACTATACAGTTGTAAAAATTTGCTCTTATGGTATTGTTAATATGGTTTTACTATATTTTGATTTTTTTATTTAATTATTTCGGTGATAACAATGATATATTGTTCCCAGAGACATTCAAATTTTAATATTTTTATTTTGTAAGGTGGCGAAACACCCGCCAAACAGCGTGAGCCTTATAATGCACCAAAAATGTTTCTATTTCGTAATAATACTTTTCAATTATGTTTATACTGCTTACATTGTGTATAATAGAAGAGAAAAAGAAGTGCCAATTCTTGGATTTCTACACAAGCCTCTGTCAACAATCTTTCTAAATTCTGTAAATACGATATTATCGCCACTGTTATGATAAAATCCACAACAGAACTTTAAAACTAATTTTGTAATTCATTTTTCTTCTGCAACCTTTTGCAGAACTGGATTTTGGCTTAGTAGTTAATGGCTACATTAAACATGAGGTAGAATACTAGTACTTGTTTGTGAGGAATACTCTAAAAGGTCTGCATATGCTAGTAGTACACCAGGGATTGATGAAAAACGATGAAGATCTGGCATGGTTAACAGAAATGATGAAAATCCACCTTACACACAATACCAGTTGTTTATTCGGTCATTTTATGTCCTATATCTACAAACTAAGATTAAAAGGAAAACTTATTACACAACAAATTGCACCAGAGACTACAGCAGATGAAATACGAAGAATTAAGAACAACTATTGGGCAAAATATACAGTAAGAACCTAGAATACGGTATGTATAGAACACAATGTAGTATTAGGAAAATACTGAAAAACTAAAAAAGAAATAAACGAGTATACAGCTCTCTATAATATACACGACAATCAAATGGCACGAAAGTTTAAAAAAAACTGCACTGAACACCCCTAAAACCTACAACTCGTGTAGGTACTCACACTAGATAATAAAAAGAATGCCATTATGAAACGGGTCAATT
Source organism: Agriotes lineatus (assembly GCA_940337035.1). Lineage (NCBI taxonomy): Eukaryota > Metazoa > Arthropoda > Insecta > Coleoptera > Elateridae > Agriotes > Agriotes lineatus. Next base: position 3,568 of record CALNHX010010896.1, on the reverse strand, counting down.
CGTGACACCTGTATTTACGTATTTTATACCTTTCAGTATACACTAATTATTGATAAGTTCCAACAGTATGTATTAATTATGTACTAGTTAAATAGAACCGCATTATGAGTGAAAATCGCTGTGTGCCCGGTCACTAACTATAGTTGTAACGTGTTCAGATTACGTGAAAGAATGCACCGATAGTGCGGTTGAATTCGAGAAATAACCGGCAGTGTAGCTGAATCAACTCAGAGGCCTTCAAGGAGGGATTCGCTGTCAGACCTTCGAAGTGAACAGGTCGCCTTAATATTCGCCAAAGTGGGCGAATATAGCAGACCACCTGGTGCGCCATCAAGTTAAAATAGAGCGAATCGACCTTTAGAAAGGGTCGTTGAGTTTCGTGCCTGCAACCCGCAGGAGTGCAGCGTTGACTCAGCCCCAGGTGCCAACAGCATAGAATCCAGACTGCAGGGGGCCTGTCTGACATCGCTGGAAGCTGCAGAAACCAGGTTAGTTCCACTTGCAACCTCACAGAAATAAGAATGCCATCTGCAATTACAACGAATAATTGCGCAACGGCTGGCAAGGTGTCCGCTGTGCTAAAAAGGGACAGATTGAGTGCTTACACATTGCAGTGCTATTAAGAAACGACAACTTCGGGTGCAACTTATTACTGCAAACTTAACTATTTCACACTGCGCGTTGGTGAATTTTGCGTTTGCACTATGAATTAAACATTAAGCGTTTAATTAAGATATTTTCTTGTGCGCCGTTCGCCACTGTTTTGTGCACCTGCTTACATGTATTTGTGTCTTCTTTATTCCCTTACAGATTATATGTATTCATTGTAAACTGTTGGGATTTTGATTACCATTGGTGTCTGCATTTGTAAGTAAAACTTTTCAGGTGACTACGAGCTGACCTTAAACAATATTAGCTTCCCCTTAGCTGCACTGGCGATGTAAAAAGAGTCTCATAGCACACCGACTGAATCAGCTAGCAAACCCAGGGCATTTAAACGTAATAATTCAGTAGGTGAAGGGCCGTTTATGAGGTACCGTTACAACTTCAAATTTCAAGAACTGGAAAGCTACGGGGCCTGACAAAAGCTACAATGGATTGACTGGTGGAGACATATTAGAATCCTGTATACTTGACCTACTTAATAAAGTCATGATAAATAATAAAGTTTATTCCTATACACAAGAAAGAAAAGAACAATATAGACAACTACCACGAAATCACTTTGATGCACGCAGTTACAAAATTCTATCTATCTATAAAAGGATTTTTACAGCAGTCGCTGTCTTCCTTCTCTCAACCGTTTTCTCCACGTATCCTTGTTTTCCCATTCTCTTTCTTCCAATCCTCTTCTTTCCATTGCTTCATCCACTTCGTCTCTAAATGATGTTCGGGATCTTCCTTTCTTTCTCTTTCCTATAGGACTCCAGTCTGTTATTTTCTTTATCCATTGATTTTCGTTTGCTCATCTAACGTGTCCGTACCATGTTAAGCTTTGTTCTTCTATATAGTTCTATCTTTCTTGATTCCCATTCTTCCTTTAATTTCTTCATTCCTGATTCTATCTCTCCTTGTGACCAGGCAATATCTTCTCCAGTACTCTATTTCCGTCGCCGTTATTTTGTTTCTGTCGTGTTATAAATCATTTGTTTTGTATTTTTAGTCATGTGTGTTCCACAGGGTCGGACGTAGTTGTTTAATGCAAGACCTTGTTTGTCCCAATCTATTGTTTATTTCCTCTTCCGTTGTTCCTTTTTTTGAAATAATAAATCCTAAATATTTAAATTTATTCTTTCCCTTGATTGTTAGATCTTTATCAATTTCTAAATCTTTCACTTTTTTCTCTGTAATCGCTAAATATTCCGTCTTCTCAAAATTTATTTCCATACCTGCTTTAGTATGATATTCTTCTTAACATAAACCCGAGATCGTCATCATCCTGTGCAATTACCACTTGATCATCAGCAAACTGAGAGTATACAAGTGTTCATTACATACTGGGATCCCCATGCCTTCACACTTCCTCCAGGTATATTTTAAACAGTGTTGGCGACGTGGAGCATCCTTGTAATAGTCCCTTTGATGTTCTAAAGTAGTTGCCAGTGTTCTGATTTACTTTTACCGTTACTGTGTTATTGTTGTATAATTCTTTTACTGCTTGAATTATTTCTTTCTTTACCCCTAGTTCATGCATGGCTTTCCAAAGTTGTTGTCTGTGTACCAAGTCATATGCCTTCTTGAGGTCTATAAAGGCCAGGTGTACGTCTCTGTTTTTTGCTTGTTTCTTTTGCATCAGTTGCTGCAAAGTAAAGTTCAGGCACTTCATTCCATGTAGGAACATGGCCTGAGACTAGACGAGTCAGGGTTGCCGAAATATCTCTTCCGAAACCCAGTCATCTGGCACACCGTTAACGGCATACTGGGTGATGTGGTTAGCATCACGCCTTCGACAGCTGCCTTCCTTTCCCTACTTCCACAACTGTGGTTTTGATAACCAAATTTAAAGCGACTGGTGGGCCGTCCACCAGTTGCTAATTGTGAGGATTGCAGACTGAACTACCTAACTGCTCCGCCATGCTGACGACTAAATAGAAATAAGTAAGAATCCAATTAGATGCAAATTGAAAATGGAAGGTGGCATAATGGAACAGATTATGTCCTTCAAATATCTAGGCACAGAGATAACAAGCAGCAGAAACCTAAATCAAAAAGTCCAACAACAAGCAATGAAAGCACCACATGTAGCAGAATATCTGAGAAGCACTATCTGGCAAAACAAGTATATACGTCAGGACTGCAAAGACCGAATATACAAAGTGATGATACCTCAATCCTAACATATGCAGCCAAAACCAGAACGAAGCAAAGGCCAGGACTGTACAGATGAAACTCTTAGAGCAATCTCAGGGGTAACACTTTGGGATAGACAAAGAAGTGATGGGATCAGGAGGAATTGTGGTGTGCACAACCATCAGGAAAGAGACCACCAGGACGACCCTCCAAGAGATAGGCAATCATTGTTCATCGAACAACAATAACAGGCTGAGCAACAGGAGACTTTCCTAGCTAATAGTGAAAGAAGATGAAAAACCTGGGTGAGTGATTGTTGCAGGAAATGTACAGCGGAAGCGAATGTTTGAATGACACAAACGATTTAACAAGGAACGAGAGAATATTGAAGGTCGATCGCCGATTAAGCATTCGGATATTAGCAGACAGGTATACATTGATAAAGAGACTATACAAAAAATTTACATGACCAATTGAACATGTGTCAAGTCGGTACCAAAATGATCTCTAAAAACCTATATTTGACAAGTGGATCCCAGTGCTGAAACACCCACATTCCTCATCGGATTTAGCTCCATGCAACTTTTACCCATTTCCTAAGGAAGAATCCACACTGAAGGAAGTCCATTTTCGGACTGTACACGAGATAAAGGAGAAAACGGCAGTGCTGCTGAAAGAGTTGACAAACGATGACCTGCAGCACTGTTTCCAACAATGGAATATTTGTATGTGACGGTGTATAGATAAGGGAGGGAAGTATGTTGAAGGGGATAACAGT
>CALNHX010010895.1:0-36424 GCA_940337035.1 Agriotes lineatus | reverse complement strand
GTTACGGTTTCCGCTATTGAAGCTCGATAAGCTTTTTTCCCGAACAATATACAAACAGTTTTTGATGGATTAAGCATAAGTGAGTGTTTTTTTGATATATCAGCTAAGCGCATTAAGTCGGTGTTAATTATATTCTCAGCATCTAAGCTATCCTTGATGTCAAAGGAATAGTATAATTGAGTGTCGTCGGCGTACATATGTAATTTGCAGTTCGAGATAGAATTATGGAAGTTATTGGTGTAGACAATGTAAAGAAGTGGTCCCAATATCGATCCTTGTGGAACTCCCACTCTCAACTCCAAGGACCCAGAGACGACCCCGTCCAAGAATACTCTTTGAGTTCGATCAGTTAAATAGCTTCGCATTAACTGAATAGCATTTGAAGATAGTCCTATAAAATGCAGAATAGCTAGAAGCATATTGTGTTTAATCATTTCAAATGCTTTACTAAAATCTAATAGTACCAGAATAGTAAAGAGACCACGATCAGTAGCTTTAAAAATATCATCAGTGATATTTAATAAAGCTGTAGCACAACTATGACCTGGCCTAAAGCCCGACTGCATTGGCGGGAGAATATTGTACCTTGCAATATGACTCCGTAATTGACTATCCATAACTCTTTCCAATATTTTCGATAGCGTTGGAAGCAAGCTTATAGGACGTAAATCTTTGTACGTGGTCGGCTCAGAGACCCTGGACAAAGGCTTGATTATGGCCTGTTTCCATAATAAAGGAAAATTATGCGACTGTAAAGAATAATTAATTAAGTGGGTAACATATGGAAGTATATAAGGGGAACAGATATGTAATAAAATTATATTAATGCCATCGGCACCAGTAGATTTAGATTTTATAGAATTTAATATTTTCTGAACTTCTTCCTCATTTACAGAGGTAAAATCAAAAGGCTCATCAAAATCGCATTTGAGATTGTTGTTGTAAAACTGTAATAAATCGTCATCGGATATGTTAAGACTAGGTATTGAGTTGACATAATAATTATTTATATTGTCGGGTACTTTGAGTGCATGCGGTATATTTTTATTTTTTGTTGCTCTAACAATTTCGAATTGTTTTAAATTTTTCCATAAAGTTTTGGAATTATTCGAACGGAGTGAATATTGAAGGTATGCCTTTTTTTCTCTGTAAATAGAGGAAGTAGTGAAATTTCGTAAAGTTTTGTAATATTCAAAATGAGCAACCTTATGTGTGCGTTTATATCGTTGTAAAGCCTTATCTCTGAGTGACATCATCAATTTAATATTGGAAGTGATCCAAGGTTTCGGCGGTCTGTTGAAAACAGAAGTTTTAACGGGAAAATAGACATTTATTAAATCTATAAGTAGAGTGTTAAAATATTGTACTTTATCATCAATATTAGCTAAATTGTAAATATGATCTAAGGGTAATGTTTGAAGTTCTGCATAAAATTCATTAATATCCGAATTTTTAAAATCCCTATATACTTTACAACAGTTTTCAGTTTTACTCACAGTTACATTTATTTCCCAAGTTATAAACTGATGATCAGAAATAGTAGGTATATCAACAATTTCTGTGTTATTTATAATGTCAACATTTGTAGTTATAACTAAATCGATTAAAGTTAGAGATGTTCTTGTAATGCGTGTAGGAGAATTAATAATCTGCACCAGACCAAATGAGTCCAAAAATGATTGCATACTCACAGAGGCCGGCCGCTCAGCCTTCAACATATCAATATTGAAATCTCCACAAAAAATAGTTTCATCATACGTACAAAATGTTTGTGAAAGAGTGTTTTCCAGTTCATTTATAAATTCAATAACGTTTTGTTTAGGAGGCCTATATACAACTCCGATAGCCAGTGATAGTTTTTTAGATTTGATACCAACCCAAAGTTGTTCTATATCTCCAGTAACATCTATGATAACACAGTGAAAACTATCGCGCAGGTAGATAGCTACTCCGCCGCCACGAGTATTCCTATCTTGACGATGTAAAACAAAACCTTCAATATTTACAAATTCAGAGTCAATATCAGGGGACAGCCAGGTTTCTGAAACACACAATACATCTAAATTATATTTACTAATAATACATTTTATATCTATAAGTTTCGTATAAATTGAGCGTGCATTAACATAGCCTATGGCTAAACTTTTAAATTTCATAAATATCCTAAATTGCTTTAATTGTATATTATCAAAACCAAAAATAAAATGTAGATAAATTATAGCGTCAAGGCACTAACCAAAGTTAGATTTTAAGCACACTAGTATTGACACAGATGTACCTAGTTGTACCTAATCTAGTACCTGCAGACACCTACTCCACGTTATCAACCACAAAAATGTGCCACAATTTAAATCGATCCAAATAAACTTTGAAAAATATGACGAGCTGTTCTAGCCGACAATCGTGGTCATGATAAACTCTTCAAAATACGACCTGTTCTCAGTAAACTAAGGGAGCAACTACTCAAAGTTCCAAAAGAAGAGTATTTGGCTATAGACGAGCAGATTATTCCTAAGAAAGCGCGTTCGAGCCTAAAACAATATAATCCCCAAAAACCTCAGAAATTTATTTATTTATTTATTTATTTATTTAATTTGCACTCAGCCAACAGCCGTTAGGCCAATTACAGGCGTCGCTGTGCAGTTATGAGGACTTCCAACCCCACTAACGACTGTCATGATGTTGTATGACCGCCGGGACCAACTTTTTTCCGTGATAGCCGTACAACGAGGCGCCGAGAGATGCAGCCGTGGAACTCCCATCCAAGATCTGACCAGAGACAGCGTTGCTTAACTCTGCTGATCGAACGTGGACGCTTGTTCAAGCTACACCACTCGGGACCCAGGAAATGGGGATATAAGGCGTTTGTTCTTAGTGGTGTCAGCTGATTTTCTTACGATTATGAAATTTTCGCAGGAAATCAAATCAATATTGTCCCCAATGGTTTTCCTGATCTGGGGATGAGTTCAAACGTAGTTCCTCGGCTAACACAAACTGTGCCAAGGCATATAAATCACAAACTGTTTTTTGATAACTGGTTCAATAGCGTCCCATTAGAAATTTACTTGGCACAAAACGGTATGTTAGCGCTTGGAACGGTTAGAATAAACAGAGTTCCAAAGAGCAATATGCCAAAAGAGAGTGAACTAAAAAAGAAAGGCCGTGGAGCGATGCTGGAAAAAGTCACCACAATTGATGGCACAAAAATATCTGTTACTTCATGGTATGATAATAAATTAGTAAACCTTTTGTCTACATATGCTGGAAGTACTCCGACAGTTGAGGTTCGACGATTTTCAAAGAAGGATAACAAACATATAATGGCTCCGTGTCCACATGCGGTAACAATTTACAACAAATATATGGGAGGAGCAGATCTCCTGGATTCCATGCTAGGATACTATAGGATCAAACTCAGATAAAAAAATGGTACATGAGGATATTTTTTCATATTATTGATTTGATGGTTGTCAATGCATAGATACTTTGGAGAAGAAGTGAAAACGAGTTCAAAGATTTACCTCTGGCAGATTTCAAATTGGCCGTTGCAGAGTGCTTGTGTAAATTCAATAAAGTCAGCTCTACAAGAAAAAGAGGTCGTCCCAGTGGAGTCATGGAAAACTTACAAAACAAGAAAAAAAGGGGCCCGATATCAGATTTTTCTATCCAAGGGGTTCGAAAAGATCAATATAGCCATCTTCCAGTATGGTGCGATAATAAGCAAAGGTGCAAATATCCCTGAACAGATTCGCCTGGAGGCTGTAGAAATCAGGCGTCCGTTACGTTATTTTGCTGGTTCCATCCCTTATGTTAAGCGCAGAACTGAGACAGCAGTTTCCGCTTTAAGACAGCTTAGTCATGCCACTTAACGGGATGATAATTCGTCACTGTGTGAGATGCAGCCTCACATCCCTTAATTATTTATAGGCTTGGACCCACAGCGACGCAGTAAGTGAATCTAACAAGTAAATGCAGACTGGTTTATTACAAAAATAATTGTTCTATATATACAAACAAATTTGCTTAGATCATAGTAATATACAAAGTTCATTTCTAATAACAGGTACAATGTATTATATTTAGTAGGTTAATTTACTAGTATTGCAAAACAATACTCAGCGGTTTTGCTTCCGTGATATGATATGGACTCCATGAACTCGAGCGTCTTTTATGCTGAGCTGCGATTGTAGGCATTTAAACCTTGTCACGGCCTTGCGTAATTGTGTACGCGAAGCCGTGTAAAAATGCTGAGCGGCGACTGCGAGGTATTTAAACTTGACTGTGAGTAGGTCGCCGCGCTTGCATAATGCAATATTTGCGTTTTTGGTGGCTTTTAACTTTTAGAATGTTTCGTAAAATTTAAATGAATAATTATAAATTTATATCTGGTTAATCTGTTAAAGACAAGATTAAACATATTGCCAATTTTAAGCCACAAAAAAGCAAACCGATAAATTATATTGTTTCTTCGAGATTGAGCGTTTTGAGAGGATATTCTTCTGCCTGGGGTTGTGCGGGTGGTGGCTTCCTTCGTGTTATTCGTTGCCGAATGCAGTAGATAGCTCCTAGTAGGGCAGCGGTTCCCAAAAGGCTGCCTGTGACCCCAATAGACAGGTGAGAATGATGTCGGATGGTTTTCCATGTCATGTCTTTTAGACGCTGTTGATTATTCCTCTGGATAGGTAGTAGCGACGTCGGATGGCTCTCCATGCTACTTCCTTCAGATGATGTTGCAGGTCTAACCGAGAGGGTTGTAAATCCTCGAAGTGGTTCGGTTGCTGCAACACTGGCTCCTTTGCTATTTCTGTAAAAGAGCTTTTGTGTTATTGTGTCGTTGAAGATGTTACCAATTGGTTTGGAACATCCCGACAACGTCCATCTGCTGCCTCTTCCTTTGGAGACGAACGTTAGATGAGTGAATAAGATAATTAATATCACTCTTGCTGAGGTTAGCTGTTTTAAAAGATTCCGTATCGGTGTTTCACATCGCGAGTATTCGGTAAATTCCCTCGCAGACTTTAATAAGCCGTCTTCTTGATTCCATCTTCTACGAGGGGCTAAGTGCTTAGCGAACTCGGAGGTTTGCTCGCTTGCTGCATCTCTTGATGCCATTTCTTGATGCCACCCTCCACTAGGTGCTAAATTTTTAGTGAACTCGGAGGGTTTCCCGTGTGCTGCAGTTCCTGCTGCAACTTCTTGACTCCATCCATCGCTAGGTGCGAAGTGTTTGGTGTCGGATTTTTCTTCTCCTGCATCCCCTGCCGACAAATCTTGGTGCTGCTTTCCACCGGGTGTCGAGTGTTTAATGGAGTCGGAGGGTTTTTCATTTTCTGCAGTTATTGCTGCAACTTCTGGGCTGTATCCATTACCGAGGGTCAAGTTTTTAGTGGACTCGGAGGTGTTCTTGTTAGCAGCAATTATTGCTGCAACTGCTTGGCTCCATTCATCGCTAGGAGCTGCTGTAGAAACATCTGAAGGAGTTCCAACGATTTGTTCGTGGCCTGCAATTTCTGGACTGCATCCACTGCTTGGAGCTGCTGTAGGAGTGTCAACGATGTTTTTGTGGCCTGCAATTTCCTGTTCTTTCTGTCCATCGATTTTGTGAATGGGAACTTCCTGAATGGGAACTTCTTGAATGGAGACTTCGGAAACTCCATGCACCTGGTGATTTTCTTGTGGATGAGAGGGTGCTATTTTTTCACGTTCGATGATAACAGGATGTTGAACTTCCGTATTCTTTATACTGGCAGCTGCGATTGCTCGTTCTTCCGCTGTAGAGTTGGTTGTTGATATTTTCTCCACCTGCTGGATTGTTACTCCTGGGATGGATCCATTTGATGCGGGATGAATCTCTTCGACTGTCTCAATCATTTTTTTCTTGCATACCTGATCTTCTGCGGAAAGTTTTCTTTGTGTGGGCACTTCTTCTATGTCCCAGGATTTCTGCAACTGATATTCTTCTTCATTTTTGGCAACCATGGTGTTGACCTTAAGGCTGGTGGGAGGTCGTCTTCCAATGGTTCCTGATAAGATCCATCCCAATTCGGTATTCTGTCCTAGGATGCCATCTTTGGATTTCTTGATTCCCTCGAGAATTATTTGGGAATATTCATCAGCGCCTAGAAGTATATCTATGGGGCCAGGTCGGTTGAAGGTTGGATCGGCGATGAAGACATGTTTCCAGGCATCCATTTTTATGTTCGGAATGGGTGATGAAGGCATGGTTTTTGTAAGTTTGGGAAGTACCAGTAAAGTAACAGGTAAGGAAAATTTACTTGGAAATCTTGGCGTAATCAAACCTGTGATTTTCCATTTTGCGACTTTTGTTTCGCTGTTCCCAATTCCGGAGATTTCTGCTCGAACCTTGGTCCTGGGTAACGCTAATAATTCGGCTGCGGCTTCGGTGATGAAGGAACCTTGAGACCCTGGATCTATCAAGACCCTCAAGAGATGAGTCATCCCGGATGCTGCCTTAACTTGAACCGTTGCTGTGGCCAGTAGCACTTGGCTCTTCTTTGCGCCTAGGTTGGCGGCAATGATTGTGGGTTTTGGCTTCTTCTCTGGAGCGTTGGAGGTCTGCATGGCTGCTGCGTGAGAAAACGTCTTCATCTTCGGAGCAGGTATCGGCTTTGATGGCGGCTGTGCCTTGTGAAGCAGAGTATGGTGTGGAAAGCGGCAGATTTTGCAGTTATAATACGCACGACATTGTATATTAGAATCGTGTCGCAAACATCGAAAGCACAATCGGTAGGTTCTTACCACTTCTTGCTTTTCGTGGGTGGAGAGCCTCTGGAATTGACCACAGTTATCGATGTAATGGTCCCCATTGCACATCTTGCAGTTGAGATATCTGGCAGCGTAATTTTTCTGTGGCTTGTCCTGAGTTGGTTTTCGAGCTCCATCAATGGATTCCAAGGATTGGAACCGCATTTGTAAGAAGGCCATTAGAGTTTGATGATCCTGAACTTCATTTGGGCACTGAAGCGATTGCTCATATAATTTGTTAGTTTCAGGATCCCATTTTCGAGTAATAACTCGGTTAATCCACGGACCCCAGCTGTCGGTGGAAATGCCCAAATTTTTGATTGCTTCCACACATTCCTTAGTGGAGTCATGCAATCTTTTCAACCCTTGGGCTGATTCCTTGGAGAGGACCGGCTGATCGAAGATGGTGTCTAGCAATTTGGTTAGAATAAGGCGATTATTTTGATACCTTTGTTGCAGCAAATTCCAAGCGGTGTTGTAGTTGGCTTGAGTCACTGCGAGATGCTGGATTAGTCGGCTGGGCTCTCCCTTGACATGCGTTTTTAAATACTGCATTTTGATGACATCATCCATGTTTTGGTTGTCATCTACTAATTTGGTGAATAGGTCCTTAAAAGTGGCCCATTCCTCATAATTTCCCTCGTATATGGGGATTTTAACTTGAGGAAGCGAGATGGCTGATGCTTGCTCGTTCCTTGTTGGTGCTTGTAACAAATTAATTAAATTTCGGTACCTGTCTTTCAACGTAGTAAATTCAGGACTGAAGTGCGTCTGGTTTGAATCCATCTCGTTAGACATGACTTCTTCGTCCATCTCGATCACCCGGTCCCATTCTTCCTTTAATTCCCTCTTTGTGATGGCGGGCCTTCCGAGTGCTTGTTCCAGTTCGGCGTCGTCCAAAGATTGCTTAAAATTCTGCATCCGAATCTGCAGTTTTCGGATACGAACCTTTTGCTCGGGATTTACAACTGTTTCCTCTCGCCTCCTAGTTTCAGAGGGGTCGGGATTTTCAGTTGCCTTTAAACAGCTCTGCAAATAACTTTTTGCTTCGCAGTAGATGGCTTTAATTTGTTCGTAATACCCTGTGGTAAAATAATTATGTGTAGGAATACTTAGCTGCACCATTTTGGCGTGATTTTTGGTCACGGCGTTCCAAGTTTCGTCCAGCGTCTTGTTTCGGCTGACGATGTAAGCTTCTGTTTTTCGGCTGGCAGGGTCCTTTTTGCTGTTGGAAAATACCTGCGTGATCTTCTGGCCGAGTTCTTCTTGGGCGACAGCTAGCTGATTGAATTCCTCCATATTGTTTGCCATTTTCGGGGAACCGGGTGGGTTGGTAGATGTTGTTTTCTTCTCGGGATGTACCTCTTCTTAGTTGTAGACAGATCCGGCTCGAAGGACCATGAACAGATTCGCCTGGAGGCTGTAGAAATCAGGCGTCCGTTACGTTATTTTGCTGGTTCCATCCCTTATGTTAAGCGCAGAACTGAGACAGCAGTTTCCGCTTTAAGACAGCTTAGTCATGCCACTTAACGGGATGATAATTCGTCACTGTGTGAGATGCAGCCTCACATCCCTTAATTATTTATAGGCTTGGACCCACAGCGACGCAGTAAGTGAATCTAACAAGTAAATGCAGACTGGTTTATTACAAAAATAATTGTTCTATATATACAAACAAATTTGCTTAGATCATAGTAATATACAAAGTTCATTTCTAATAACAGGTACAATGTATTATATTTAGTAGGTTAATTTACTAGTATTGCAAAACAATACTCAGCGGTTTTGCTTCCGTGATATGATATGGACTCCATGAACTCGAGCGTCTTTTATGCTGAGCTGCGATTGTAGGCATTTAAACCTTGTCACGGCCTTGCGTAATTGTGTACGCGAAGCCGTGTAAAAATGCTGAGCGGCGACTGCGAGGTATTTAAACTTGACTGTGAGTAGGTCGCCGCGCTTGCATAATGCAATATTTGCGTTTTTGGTGGCTTTTAACTTTTAGAATGTTTCGTAAAATTTAAATGAATAATTATAAATTTATATCTGGTTAATCTGTTAAAGACAAGATTAAACATCCCTGTGGTGGAAAGTCTTTTGTAAAGTGTGAAAAATGTGGTGTTTATCTTTGCTTGAACAAAGACAGAAACTGCTTTTATAAGTTCCATACTGAATAACTTTTAGTTGATTGATTTGATGTTTTCTTGTCGGTTTTATTGCATTGTTCCATATATGACACATACAATAAAATGAAGCAATAAAAAAAACTAGTTAAAAAGCAATTTTTTTAATATTTTTCCAGTAATCCTGAGGTTTTCTTCCACGTAGTGAATTTTTTTGATAAAATAAAAATCATGCAGTAAGGGGTTACGATAGAGATTCTTCACTACGGAGACTGGATATACAGTTTCTTGCTGTATCATAGTGCCAAGTATCTATAATAATACGTTTTGCAATTGAAATGAATGTTTCCAAAGATCCTTATTAGTTTCGAGAATGTTTTTATTATAATTTTTTGTGTTTATATTTTCTTTAAAAAGTAGACCCATTACTATTTTTCGATATATAATTTTTTTAAGTTTTATTTTAATATTGTGAATACCAGAAATCTAAACATTTCATTGGTTCCGACCTACAATCGAGAAACGAAGATTTCAATATCTGAGTTAGTATATGTATTAAACTATCAAAGAATATAGTAAAAATATAGAGCCAGTGTTTCGCAAATTAATATAATTTAGTCAGAATAACGTATACCTTGTATTTTGCTTCGAGCTAAGGCATTGGAATTGCAGTAATACCGAAAAGGCATTAATTTAGTCAGAATAACGTATCTATTGTATTCTGCTTCGAGCTACGTCGTTGGAATTACAGTAATACCGAAAAGGCACTAATTTTGTTATAATAAGCTATTGGCAATAAAACCTCAAAAGCGTATATGCATTATTGCACCTAAGTGATCGACTGTTGGTAGATTTATTATTATAGCATGTATTTCGTTGTTCCTCGACAGGGTAAGAAAACTATACTTGAGGGTATAGGTCTGTGACATCGCCAATAGACCAGTGGGTGTTCGAAGCCAATCGTGTGCGACGCATTAAGAAAACTTTTTAACATCAAAAAATTTATTTGTGTACGTAGCGCTTGCAGCACGATGTGAAAAATTGCTTCTGCCGTTTAATCTAATTTCTCAATCCTTTCACATACACTTTCCTGAGAACTGAATTATTTAGAAAAACTGTTCCATATCTTCATAGCGTGGAGGAACACCAACAATAGGAGTAGAAAGGACACTACGCAAGAAGAATCACGCCTCCTGCATAGTCAAAACCGATTCGAAATAAAACGGAACAGGAAAAATTAGAGACATTCTGAGTATGCGAAAGTGGTTTGAACCCTTCTTCGATAAGAAAGTTCCGGCCTCTCCGCCGACTCAATGCAATGGCCATTGACGTAATCAGAAGAAAGGAAACAATAAATCCAATCCCCGATGCCCAGATCTTCTATTCGCTGGACAATTGGTCATTGTATTCGTAAAATAGTATGAGATAGCCAAGGAATAACGGAACCTTTTCTTTTTTCATAACAGAGAGCTATATAACGGCAAATGGCCTGATGCCAGGGAATTGCGTATCCAGTCTGTTGTTTGAGCTTTGCATCTCTAAATTGCCTTTCCACTTCGATCACTTTGATCAACTGTAGAGCTGTGGTCAGATTCCAAGCTATTAGTTTCGGTTAATCGTTCTTCAACGGTAGCTACTGTGGCAACCGTACAAACTACATATCGCATGTTAAGACTTAAGATTTTTATATAAAAAGCATGGTGTTCATATGTACTGGTATAGTTGTAGCATTTACACATGTATGCATCTATATTTTATTTTGTGTTCTGAAATTAATAAAATAGATGTTATTGTTGTTTACATCGGTTATCCTTTAGTAAACCTAGAAGTAACCCTCACCGCTAAAACATAACCTTCATCGGTCAAGGAGCAAGAAACGTGTTTGAAGAATGCTGATGCATTATCGTGTTGGAATCTCATATATCTGCAATGCATAGTGCCATGTGCTGTCGTAATTAACTTATATACACAAATGTATTGTATTTTCTAATATTATTTTTGGTTATTACTGTCGTTTTGTTTTTTCTCCAGGAATACATTTTCCAGCCTTTGGAAGAGATTTTTGAAATATTCAGAAAAAGGTATACGCAGTAGTAATTTTTATAGTGTACACTATATGACAGCATGTGATTAAGTAATAGTTATTTATGTATTGGTGGAGTTGACAGTTGCATTGAGAACTACTGAATATTTAGCTCCGAAAGTAAATCCAATTTTCTGGGTGTCTTCGAGTAATTTATTCTGCAATTTTTGGTGAGGTATATGTGAAAATAATTAGTGAACAGTAGTGCTAGGAAACAAGCCTTAAGGTTGACAGGTTAGCCTAAGAATTAGATATTTGTGTTGTAGCCTCAAATATGTTTACACTGATAAGAGATAAGAAACCGTGACCTCCAAAGAGTTGATCTGGAGAACGAGTTTGCGCGTGAAATAGGATAGGCAACCCAACCTACATTTTTCTGCATATGTGGTACTATACACACAGGAGGTAAATAACACCATTGAAATTAGGAATGGAGAAAAATAACTTAACTGACTCGGACATTGAAGAATACTCAACAGACGGAAGACGGAAAAGAAGGGGACCTCAACACGATGAAGCTTTTGGTAGATCGAAAAAGACAACAAGAACTCCAACTAAATCACCACAAAGCGAAGATAAGCTAGGCCTGATATTAAAAATGATGCAAGATATAACAAGTGACCTGAAGGAAGTAAGAAACGAATAAAAGCAGCATAATGAAGATATGAAAAAAATCCAAATTGAAAATGCTAACCTGAGAAAAGAGAACGAAGAGATTAGAAAAGAAAACCAGGAAATTAAACAAGAACTAATGGCGATTAAAAACAATTTGAAATGGATTGAAAAGGATAATAGGAAAAACAATATAGTAGTAAATGGATTAATGATGGACACAAATGAAACAGCTATATTAATACCGGCAATGGAAAGCTGGATAAAAGAAAAACTAGATGTGGAGATCAAGATTAAAGAAGCCTACAAAATTGGACCGAAAATCTGCCTCATGAAATTGCGAAACGAGGATGACAAAGAGAAAATTATGAAGCGAAAAGCTAAGCTCGGAAACTTAACAAACGAAAGAATCTACATACCTGATGATTTAACGCAGAAAGAAAGAGAAATACAGAAACAAATAAGGAAAAAAGTAGCAGAAGAGAAGAACATGGGTAAGAATGTTAAAATTGGATATAATAAAATCACAGTTGATGGGAAGATATGGAAATGCAATAAAAATTCAGAGAAACTTGAAGACCTAAATTCAAAAAACTAACTCATAAACTTAAGGACGGGTACAGTACGACGAAAAATAACGCAAAGGAATATGAATGGAAACAATAATATAGTAGGAAACGAAGTTAATAGAAATAAAGAACAACAAAAGCAAATATGGAAAATGGGAACATGAAATGTTAGAGGTCTTAGTGGAAAGGAATTTGAATTAATACAAGAGTTTGAAAGAGTAGGACTTGAAATCTTAGCAATAACCGGGACAAAGAAAAAAGGACAAAGAGAAATAATATTAGATAATGGTCACGTGTTAGTACATAGTGGGGTATCACAGGATAAGCATGCAGCAGCAGGGGTAGGATGCATTGTTAACAAGAAAATAGCAAATAATATGAATAATTGGAAAGGGATATCAGAAAGAATATTGTCATTAGAATTTGATGAAACTTATGGAGAACGAATTAATATAATTGTAGTATATGGACCGAATGAAGATGATATACCAAGCAAAAAAGAGCAAATCTGGGAAGAATTAACTTTGGCTACAGAGTCATGCAAGGGTAAACCTTTCGTAATGGGGGATTTTAATAGTAGAGTGGGTAAAAAAGGGGATGCAGATGTAGATGTGGTCGGAAAACATGGGAATCTAAGAGAAACTATAATGGAATATGTATGACAAACTGTTGTATAATATATAATTTTATAATAACAAATACATTTTATGAACATCCAAATATACATAAATATAAAAGAGTGGCAGAAAACAGAAATGAAAGATCTATAATTGATTATGTGCTTGTACAAAGAAGTAACAGAAAAGCAGTTGCAGACGTTAGAGTACAAAGAAGTCCGGAGCGACCACTACTTAGTGGTAGCAAAGATTAAGAAAAGAAAGAGCCTACCATTTAAGAAGGAGAAGGGTAAAAGCACATTGGTAAAAGAAGATAGTATTAAAGCATATAAACTGAGGGAAGAAGAACCAGCAAATAAATATCAGGAGATTGTGGAAAAGGAAATTACAAGGATAGAGAAAGATATCGAACAAAAGGGAGTAGAAGATATGTGGCAAATATTTAAACAAATTATTATAGAAACTGCTAAACAAACATGTGGTACAATTACAACCAACACTAGTAAAAAGCCAACATCTTGGTGAAATAAAGATATTAAAAATGAAGTTACACAAAAAAACGGGCGTGGAAAACTACTTAAATAACAAGAATGAACAAATGTACAGGATTTATAAAGACTACAAGGTAAAAGTTAAAAGTATGGTTATAGAAGCTAAACAAAAGGCATGGGAAAAGTTTGGAGAAAGAATTGAAGAAACAAATAAAGGGAACCGTAAACTATTTTATAACGCAATCAAGACAATCCGAAAAGGGAGGGCAAAACAGTCGATGACTATAAAAAGTAAAGAGGGTCTATTGTTAAAAGACGGTCCTGTAGCTTGGCCACCTCGTTCGCCAGATCTAACATCACCAGATTACTTTTTATGGGGTTTTGTAAAAGATCGCGTAATGGCGGTAGCACCTACCACGCCTGACGACATGAAAGACAGAATACGTCGAGCATGTACCGAAATTACACCACAAATGTTGGCTGAAGTTATACGGTCTTTTCATTAGCGAATTAACAAGTGCTTACAAGTCGAGGGTCATCACTTCGAGCATCTTCTGTAGGTAGACCCAAACTAAGGTTAGTGGATCCTTTGAAAGTGATTATTCCGATATTTTTCGATTTTTCGTTTATCCTCATACTTTGCTTGACTAGAATGACCTTGTGTTGCAGGTCGCTGAATTTGTTTTAAAATCGGTAATAATGTCATCGAAAAAAACATACATGGTTCCATTTAAAAAAATGGAGTTGACCTTGACGTAGCTTCAGCGCATCCACCGATAAGAAAATAGGATGGTCCAGTATGACGGCCTTCTCGAACACTGAAACTTTTGTCTGAAATATTTTTGGATGTGATCAATAGTTTGAGTGCTATTGCTCTGTAACACTTTATGTGCCTCACCCTGTATATCAAGGGACAAAAGTGCATCATTAGATCTAGCGAGTGAAGTTTATTGACCGAGGGATCAAAGGCACTCCGGGATCACAAATCATTAAATAAATCTGATTTTAATGGTTTTAAAATTTATACGTTCGATTTGGAAAATTTGATGGCTTTGGAAATGTAGATGAGTAACTAAGGTAATGTAAATAATGTCATTTTGAAGGACCAAAGTAGCTCTTTGTTTCTTCAAAATGACGCCTAAAGTATGTCGTTTAGTCTTGGGAGTGCGAAATTATTTTTCCGCCAATCGTACTAGAACTGACACATTATTGACAATATTTTGTTGAGCAAAGTGAAACATTCCATTACATCAGCTGTTGCTAAGTAATTTACAATAAAACTGTACAGGAATAATATTCCCGACCTAGGCAGGGAATATTCGAGTACTATTTCCTAATTTTTTAAATTATTCGTATCGATCGGCTGAAACATAGTATGTGTATCTTTAACAAAAAGCAACATTACCAGACTCTTGTGTTGTTGGGCTCGGCATTCTCCTCACTCATTCACAGTCGTCTGGAAATGTTACGCTTTTCGTCCTAGATACACAATGTACTATTTAATTCATTTTGTAAAAATATATTTAAGGATAATCGATCTCAATGCCTGTTCAGAATTGATTTATTTGTAGGTTTTGCTAGTCGCAATTTTTTTTTATACGGTTGTCGAGCTCTATGCATTAGATCATTTCAATTGATAGATGTTTTGCTCTTTAATGCCAATATTAAAATAATTTCGTAACAGTAGTATGATGTACAAACTAATAAAATCAGTTTAATGCACTTAATTTCCAAATGCACACCCAGATTGATAGGTTGTATCAATAAACACTTAAAACTTGCTACTCGTAATAATAGATACAATCTAAAACGTAAGTTACTGTTTTATGGTATCGTTTGCCCAATATTTCTATATTTCTTAAGGTAGAGCATAAGCAGCCATAATATGTATTTAGCAGCATTATCTAAAAAAACCATTTGAAAGGTGTTAATATTATGGTATGTAATTTGACGAGGTATATTGTAAAAACGATTTGGTTACTCTGTTTGGACTCGAACAGTCTTGGAGTGAATTGTCGTGACCCATTTACTTTATTGAGGCTATAAATAAAACGGCACAATATTTTAATATTATTTATCTACGACAATGTGTAAAATTGCCTTTTAGTTGGCAGTTTTAAGTTTGTAAAACGACTGTTTAATAACATGTTTTTATTAATTTACGTCGTTAATAGCAACGTGCTTAAAAAATTTCAATAGGCACGTAGTTAGTAGCAACGTGTTTTAAAATTTTTAAAACACTCAAAATTAGGACCAGTTGCTAGTAATTCTAATTTACATGTAAAATATTTTTTATATTTACCGTAATATTTAGATTCTATCGTAGATAAAATATTGTACGATACACATGCGTAAAGCATCTTTAGTCACTCGTGGGGCTTAAAACGCTCGCTCACTTGCGTTTTAACTCTACCCCACTCGTGCCTAAAGAGTAGCTTTACGCACTTGTATCGTAAATTACTATTATCTACGAGAGTGCGTAAAATTGTCTCTTAGTTGGCAGTTTTAGGTTTGTAAAACGACTGTGTAATAACATGTTTTTATTAGTTTACGTCGTTAGTAGTAACGTGTTTAAAAGATTTCATTAGGCACGTTGTCAGTAGCAACGTGTTTTAAAATTTTTAAAACACGCAAAATTACGACCGGTTGCTGGTAATCCTAATTTACATTTATTTTTTTTTTATATTTACCGTGTTTTCTATATTCTATCAGAGATAAAATATTGTACGATACACATGCGTAAAGCATCTTTAGTCACTCGCTGGGTTTAAAACGCTCGCTCACTCGCGTTTTAACTCTACCCCACTCTTGCCTAAGGAGTAGCTTTACGCACTTTAAACTTTAAACAATTAATATTGTTTAAACTAGTTTCATCTATTGGTAAAGCCTAGGCAGCAAATCATCTATAATGCCTAAATCGATTTAAATGCATTAAGGTATAGATGGCTAAATTAGATGGCGCCGAAATGGTCCATTTTGGTTACTACAATTGTAATTTAGGTGGAAGCTTAGAAAAATAAGAATATCTTATTGAAATGTATGTCTTCACTGTTAGCAAAGCAACTAAGGTATTAAGTCTTTATAAAGTATATTTTCTTAATAATCCTAATAAAGGAGAGTTTATGGCATGATTGCTTAACTTGGTTTTCATTATGACAGACTAGGTTATGGCGTTGTTCAAACTTTATCAGTAATTCTAGCTACTTTGTAGCTGTTGTTGTTATTGCCATTTGTTAACATTGTCAATGTTATCACAGTCTTTTTAATATCACAAACAATAACCTACATTTACTCCGGGTTCCTATGTACTGATTTTAAGGCATTTGGGGATATTTTTACGAGTGTGCTAATTTTAATAAATATTGTACTTCCTTAGGATTAGAGCAGGCTTGGTTACGGGTTTGTTTATGCTTTTCTAGTAATTATGGCTCTAACTGATTTGTAATTATTATTCATTTATTGCTATTTACTACCATTGTTACTGGTAACTCAGTCTTTTTAATATCAGTCAGTTACATCGATTGATTCTCGGTTCAAATGTACTCTATTCAAGATATTTAGTGAATTGTCTTTATTGAGCCAGAACAGAACATATATTTGAATAAAAAAGATGTTCTTTGTATTTTTATTGTACCATTATGTGGATAACATCTATTACTCCCGTTATATTAAAGAAAATGGATGCTTAAACATCTCCTCAACTTATACAACTTTAAAAAGCTTGAAGTTTATTGGTTTTTATGTATGTGACGTTTACTTTTCATATATTGTTGTAGGTGTTGATTTTGGTTTATGTTTTTCAGCAGATTTTGATTTATAGATTCTTTACCGTAATAAAATGGATATTCGCACTCCAAATCTTTCTGCTTATCTATATTATGTAGTTTTTTCTACCTGGTACATACAACTGACTTTACTTTAAATGCTTCTTAGGCATGTTATGTTAAATATACGAGTTGGCTTGGGATGATAATACTATTGGTTGCATTACATACTTTAATGTTCGTTGGCTCTTTTTCGATGTCAAGACAGTAAATCACAAACTACACTACTGCGGCTTAATATTTTTACTTATGTTGTATGTTGTATGTAATACATATAATATTATTTTCCCGCTGCGGATCATGTAAGTCAGTGATACAGCCATAATAACAAAGCGTGTAAGTGACAATATTTGTTAGCTGCTTTCGCTTGACAACGGAATTATAGCTATTAACATATCTAGGAATGTTATGAGTATCATAACTGCCGCAGATGTTGTATTGAAATCCGAGCTCGCAGAGTGAGGATTTTAAAACATCTGAGGCTGTTATGATTCATAACATCCGTGATTTGTTCAATAGTTTATCGGTTGCTGTGTGGTTATGGTTGCCATGTACGGTAATGAACTATTACCGTACAGATCAGTTATGATTTAGTTACCAGCCTACTTTTGTATATGTAAACAAGGGATTAATATCCTGCAACCGATAAAATATTATTATTAAGTTCCTAGGATAATATAATTAACAACGCAATATGCAGACTTAAACGTTTTGTTTATAATTGCAGCTGTCTATGTGACGTGGCACTCACGGGTAACACGACTCACGAAAGAGATTGAAATAAAAAAAATATAATAAGATTACTCGGAATGTATCGCCATTGGCTTGTACTTGCCTACCTCAAATGTTAATAGGTCCTTACATGCCTTGTTACTTACATAACTATTAACAATTTAAATCATTCACATGGAAGAATAATTTCTATTAAATCATCGTCCTTGATTTTTTGACTAAACTAAATTTGCTTTCAAAATTCAACTAGAGGTGTCAGTATTTAGTAACTACATAAATGGCTTCATTAGCTCTTAACCGTTATTGATACCATTTTTGGATTCAGGACAATTAAAGAAGTGGAGAAATCGCACGTTCAGATTTTAAATGTATTCTCTTGATTTGTCTAACTAATTTTCTTCTATAATTTATTTCGATGCATTCGTATTATGTTAGAAATTTGTGGAGAAATCCTGAAATCTGCGAAATGTAATTTAGCTCCTGATTCAGGCCAAGGCAACTTCAAGCAAATGATGCTTTAAGGAATGGCAATTGACCACTTTGCTCTGCTTTCTGTGAATATTCCGTTTCGGCTGTTCAATAAGCAAACGTTTAAGATTGGTAGATTTTCTGTTGCGTCACTTTTACACTTTCCGGTTAAAGTAAAAAGCCAGTCAGGAAGACAAATACAAACGAAAATGTTTTTCGCTTTACTTCACCAATGGACACGAAAGGTGTTTCGTCAAATTTAAAGCTTTTATGTGCGGATTTGATGGATAATAATTAATCTAAAATGTAGGAAGAAATTTCGAGTCGTTATTTTCTTAGCTTAAATTTGTATTTTATCTAAATTTAGGATACAGTAGGAAAATATTTATAGGGAAAGGATGTTCTTAATTTTTTGCATTTGTTATAAATTATAAGTTATAAAAGTAACTGTATTACTTCTTGTCCAAATACAGTAGTCTTCGTCACAGGATAATCCCAGATAGAAAATTAATTAGTATTTTTATTAAATAAATTCCTTAGAGTATGATATCTGGGTTCAGAGAGAAATAATTTAGGACGTTTTTTAGACATCTTAATGTAAATCACTTATTTTATGCCTTGTGGTAGCTTGTAACATAGAAATGTCATATACCAGGCGATCTATGGAAAGGTGATATATTATAATCATAAATATGGATGGCATGTGAGTTTGGAGGAACAATTGATGAACATTTTGATTTAATGTTAATCTGATCACATTTATTTATATAAACAAAGAATCAAGTTATTTTTTTTTTCGTGAAAAAACCCAGCAGCAATGATTGACAAAGATGCATATCATATATCACTATATCTACTTACTCTTTTCTCAATAACAAAAGTTTGATCAACATCACATGATCTTCCCTGTAAACTAAAATTGTAAATTAGTACTGATTACACCAACGCAAAATATACATCTTTAAGTTTATTTCGTGACAGATACATTTAGATTCCTAATAGCAAAGTACGCTTTAGAGATTTTTTTTAAATACATGGACAACTCAAACTTAGGTACACTATTATTCCCAAAATCTTACACCTATCTGCGGAGGCGAGTATGTGATTGTCATAGCTAAAAGTCAAACCAATTTTTGGCAGCGGCTTTTCGAACCATTAATTTTTCCATCTGTTATATCAACAGATCGTTAGCCGTGTCTCTGATACCCAACAGATCCAATATGATAACAAATCATGATAAATGAAATGAAAGGCACAGCTGTAGTAAAAAAAATAGCTCGATTATAATTTTTCCATTGTCTAAACACTTATAGATAAACTGAAAAAAGTCCCTGCAAGGTGAGCCTGTGATCACCCTTTTTGATAAGCATGTTGACAGTTACATATTAACATATACGTATCTAAAGACTTATTTATTGGGTTACAGAAAATGTTTTCTATAACTTTAGAAATTCTAGATATTATTATAACAGGTCTATAATAATGTTTATTAGTAGGTCCTCTTACTACTTTTTTTTAAGTCGTAAAATAAAGGATAGTCACCAGATTTTTTCTGAACTTCAGATTTTAAGGAAATATTTGTTTTCGAAGTGATGCGTGGATGAGTCTGTGAGCGTGTCTGTGGGTATCCCCTACATTAACGCAAGTTTATTAGCTAAAGATTGTAGTATAATGGGTGCTACATTTTTGAAAATTTTGGCGTTTATATTATTTAAACTTTGGACCTTACTTTTGAAAGCCCTTAAGACCGAAGATACTGCAATATCATCTGTAGAAATCAACATTAAACAATTAGCAATCGTGTTTTCAGAAGTGGTACGTTATTTAAAAGTTTAGATAGTACTACAAGTTCTGCATTTAATTTAGTTTGAGTAACATTCCTAAAATACTCGGAAGAAGTTATTAAGAAATATTCTTGGGTTTAGATTTTTCCAGCCTGTTTTCCTATATTTTGTTGAGAATATAATTTCTACCTTAATATGACATATTCAAAGATGTAAAATTTCTTTTACTTATACTATTAATGTGTGAAAATATAACACTGTAGTATTGTCACTGTGGTACACGCATTTCCACAACTACTTAATATACAAACGGACATCTGTCAGATTTTTTGTCGGTTTTTATCAATACATATATACGTAAATGTACTCATTTCGTTCACGGTACGCTTAAGGATCGATAGTTTTTTGAAGTGCCTACTCATTCCAATCCAAATCTTTGGAAAATACAACTCGTGTGTCGCACTCGCTGTATTAATACAGTCAATTTGTGCTCAAAAGGGCCCCTGGCGGAAAAGTTGAAGGGTAGTTTTGATTTCTTAAATTTTATATATTTTTTGGGGTGCTGAATCCGAATCTGAGGTGACACAACATTGAAGAAAATGCAAAAAAGGTAAAAATTTTAATTTTTTGGAGGTGTTTTGCTTACAACTTGGAGACTATCAACTTTTCATAAACAACTTTCCTATTCAAAATGAAAGTACTTACATAAAATTTCCTACAAATTTCATTATTTAGGTTTTTTTCTGACGGACTGTTTGGGCTCAAGCGCTAGTTGAAAATTGGCGTATTGCGACTGTCTCCCCAAAAATCCACTTTTTCCACTTCAAAACTTTAATTTATTATTAAAGGCTGTCATTTAGTGAATTCCTCCTTCTAATACAATGTATACTGGATTCAACTATTATGCCATCTCCTGTACTAAAAAAACATTTTCAAAATCACATTGTATTTAAATTCTGTGGAAATATAATTCCGACTTGTACGTCTTTTTATTTTATTTATTCTCTCCCACCTTCACCAAATGATTTTATAACTGCCCCGTTTGGTTTAAAAGCTCTCTTTCCTTGCATTTGATCTCTTCACACACGAGTCCAGGCCAACTACGTCACCGTGTACATGCGTTCCCAGTCTCAAGGCCCTGTGTATTGTTCACGAGAGGACGCTACCTTCACAAAAAACAAACACCGGCTATCTGCGCACTGTCAGTGTCAGTGCGAAGGGAGTAGTTCGGTGTTAGAATCCAACGACAACACAATTCAACAACTTATGTTTATAGGCCAGTCAAATTGTCGAAAATACCTCGTTTTTTGGACAAAAATACTACCTGAAAAGTGAACATGTAGTTTTGTTGAACAAATCACCTAGAATTGAATGAACTACAAAGTAACAGCTGAATCAGTGGAGAAGTGATTGAAAATTGCGGTCAGAGTGTTGAAAAAACGGTTTTTGTATATAAACCAGCAAAACAGCGATAATTTTTTCCACAAAAAATAGGCTTAGGTGGTTTAAAAAAGCAAATAAACTCAGCTGTCCACGGTCAAAATCGATTCATTAGAAAAAAAGTTATGGCTAAAAAACCGCTAACAATGACGGATTTTTCAATTGTTCTTAACTTTAAAAAAGATACTTATATAACGTTGAAATTTTCAGAAAGCATAGTACTCGGTGAACCGAAAACCCACGTTTATGAAATTTGGAAAAATGTTGATTACTTTTTGCATAAATCATTTTTTTTCGAAAAAATACGTTTTCGCAGAAATTGATTTACTCAGGTTGTAGAAGTCGTACAGCAATCACCATAGGCTTATTTTTTTCCTTAAGAGTTATGCTACCACACACAATATGAGAGCAAATTTTTTTGCACTTACAAATACATATGTGAAAATTTAATTTGAAGAGTGATCTTTTTTTTTACGCTCACAAAATGTTGAATATTTTCCTGGTAAAAACAGAATTTGATTGGATTATATTGTCGTCGCTGCAACTCCTCTCATTTTAAAAATGTATATCCATAACAAGCCTACTACTTATTATACCATCCTTGAGAACATTTATTTTTACATAATGTGGTATTCACAACGGACCATACTCCAAGCGATTTATTAATAGTCTTTCCATTATAGTATGACTTTTGAGCTTCCTCACAACCTGTGAGAAGCAGTTTGAAATTAATACGAGTTATGATATTTCTAAAGTCGGATTTCGTGGCTTAGTTATCTTCTGTAGATAATCCAATACCTAGTTCTTGCTGGGTCTCTCCACGAGTTATATCTCCATATTCCTTAAGCAGTTTTTCACTAGCACTAACGTCTCCAGCTTAAACAACTACCGGGGTCTTTGACCTATTGGTTCATGTTCTGACGTACACTGTTCATGTTTAAATTCACGAAACCAGTAACTAACAGTAGATAACGAAGGGATATGATCGCCAAATGTGGTCACTAAATATAGGTGACTTTGTCATACCATATTAAAATTCGTTTTATAGTCGTGGAAAGTGTCCGCTGCACTTTAATGTATGGTGGACCACAAACAACTTAAAATAATAACAGTATATTATATTATTAGGAGCAAAAGTTATACTTTATGTGGCTGGACGGTTTATCTGCCAAGCTTGCGAAGCAGGTAGATACTGCCGAGCCAGATAAAGATACTTTTGCTCCGAATACCGTATAGTATTTTTTCTTCAAACTTTTATAATACTCGTAATATATATATACAACGTTGTTAACAAAATCTGAAAAAAATTACTTCATCTCGTCAGCGGAGATAATAACTTTATCTGTCGCTGACGAGCGGCAGATAAAGTGTTTAGATGCCATGGCAATGAAGTGACAGTTTAGCATTATCAATCAAGCATTATGTCACATTTTACTGACGTTTGAAGAAAATAGCTAATTATATATCTAGGGAGCAAACGTATTAATTTCCTCCGGCGTGTGAATTTAATGCCCGACGCGTTAGCGGAGAGCATTAAACACACAAGAGAGGAAATGATCCTTTGCTCCAGTTATATATTGTACTGATTGTAATAGGTTCTAAGCGCCACGTTGCGGGTCAATTTTGTAATGATGAGTGTAATGTGCGTCACGTTGCGGGGCCTCTTTTGTAACGACTCCCGTGATTGTTATTTTGGATGGGACAGTATAATTGTAATATTTAATAAGTTAATATTATGCCCTGCTCAAAGTTTATCTGTGAGTAAATTTAGGCTGGTTAAAATTGAAATGTAACACTCAATTACTCAAATAAATGGTTGTATACCCCTATTATTTTATCCAATTGCAATTTATTTGTTACGCTAGCTCATTGGGAAAACATAAGCTCTTTCTCAGGTTAGGTTCCGAAATTGGCTATATTTTTAAAGTTTGATATGAATTTTACTATAGCCAGCAATTCTAAAGCAGCCGTTCAAATCTGCGAATTAGTTCAAATCTTCACAATCTGTCAAATTACACAAAATGTTCGCCAAGTGCAAATAGCGATTCTTGAAAGTTTAAACTCGTGAAAATATGAGAAAACATCAGGTAAATATTCAAATTGTCGCGCTTGGCAACAATGAACACTGTTTTGTTTCAGTAATGACGTAGAAAAACAGGGCCTTGCTTATTTCGTGACGTAGGACAGACGCTAACACGTGCATTTGTTTCTGGTCGCTTGGGAACTATCGCCAATTTGCAAAATTTGATGACGCCTTGCTTATTACGCAAATTAAAGCGTAGCTGCACCCTCGGTAATGCGGTGGACTCGTTATTAAACCCTTAATCTTGGATTTCAACAGCTAATCGGAGCCCCCACACTTAGAAACTCAGAATTCTACCTCGTTAAGGTTTCATCGATGTTGCTCGTAAGCTGACCGTAGTGACGCTGTGGATATTTCAGCCGCTGGGACTGCTTTTCTGGCTGCAAATTCCTCTTGGGATTCTCTTGCACACTCTGTTGACATCCTGGATTGCTGACCTCTTGTTTTGGATGCTTTATTCGTAGGTAGATGAGCCTCGAACCTTTGAGCTGGACGGCTGCTGTTCCTTCGTAGCAGATGGATCAGAGGTATTTAAATTTTTATGCTGCGGAAACTGCTGCAAACACTTGTACAGGCACGGGCACTTTGGCAATAAAACGCAACACTTTGTGACTGGTAATATGCTCGTTTAATATTGTAAAATTGTATTTTAATGTGGAGCACAAATCTGACAAACATGTAATAATTTTAATTCAATTGTTCTCCTTGTTTAACAAAATAGCATCAAGTTTCTAGGATACGGTGTTATGCTTATGTTAATCGTTTGGTTTGGTTTGACAATTAATGGACATAAAAGGAAAACAAATTTGAGTACATAAATTAGAATTAACATTTTTCCTAAAATTTAGATTATTGTTTTCTTCTTATAACTAAAATTGTTGTATTGCGTCACACACACAAACGTTTTTTATTATTTGGCCACTGCTCTGCTTTGCACTATTTTGATTAATTATTAACGCACTGGCATATTGGAGTTCCACCATTTTCCTTCGTTTACTTCCTTTCCTGTTGCCTGCTTCTCGACCTGCTCTTTGCAATGTTCTGTTATCTTTCATCTGGCTTAATTAACCTTTCAGATTCCTCACAATTTTCACTATGCTTGGCTTTATTGAACACAACGCTCCCTTTAAAATGCACATAACAAACCTTTTGTGTCTATTAATTTCCTTCGGTCTGGCTTTACATTATGCACAAACCCATTATTTTGTTATTTTAATTTAGTTAAAAGTCAATTTCGAACCCTGTTAAAATAAGCTTTGCCTTTGCGTTCCTTTCTCGACTACCTTACTGTCTCTCGCATCTCATTGTCAATGCATTTAATATTTCACTTTAGTTTAACATTGCAATTGCATAAAACATCCCAACTCTGTGTTTATTGAATCTGTCAATTATCCTGCAATGCAAACAGATCCAAGTTGTGGGCCTAATACCATCTCAATGTATATGATTTTTTCTTCGAACGCATGTTCTATAGCGCGAAATATCAAAAATTTTGCTTTAGGAAATCATTGTGACTCTAGATTTCTGTAGTGACATTTTGTCTAATTTCCAAATCAACATAACGTTGTAATGCTTTGGTGTTATATCCATGGTGACATAAACATAAATGCGGGAGGTAGAAAATATTGGCTCCCGCCGGGAGTCAATAAAAATTGGCTCCCGCTAGTTGGAAATTGACAGTTTTGTTTCCTAAAACTAGGGAGCAAAAGCCGACTTTCTATACAGTGAGTAGAAAAAAGATGTGTCTCTTTACACCTCACCATCAACCTCTCAAAAGTTGAAACTGGAAATGTATGCATACCTTTTACTTTATTGGCACACATGGCCTGCTACTAACAATTAACAGAAGAATCCACATTAGATATTATTATTAAATACTAAATATTACAATTGTGAATGTTCTAAATATTTTCCTCTGCATTTTTTTATGTGCACTAAAATATAGTCGTATATTCTATTTAATGTAAGTAACCTATTATGGCGGTGTTGTAGAGATTAGTGAATAATGTAGTATAATGATATATTCCTAACGATTTCAAGTACTTTAATCATAAAGGCATTCCGTTAACTGTCAGAGGTGACCAAAATAGACCGATAGAAATTTTTGTACAATAGTCTACGAAGTTAGCTGCTGAAACAGGAGTGTAATCAATGTAACTTTGATTAAACAAAATTTGCTTTTGGGAAACCTACGACTGCATCCGCACTGGGAATTCCATTTAAATAGTTACAGTGTAAGTTAGTATCTCCTACAATATATTTCGAATATAGTTATCCAAACTAGCTATACAATTCCACCCTGTGCATTACATTAATGGGTGGAAGTAATTTAAAACCAATAGACAGCCGAACATATATAGTTAATCTAAAAAGCGACTTCAATACTGGAGACAACAAAACACATAACAAAAAGGAAACGTATCAAGCAATCGAGAAAGTCAGGGAGGAAGCTATAAAGCGTAAAGCATCAAAAGTGGCAATGGCAATGACCAGAGGTTTCGATCTGCCTTATATGAGAAAAATGCTTAAATGTATTTTTAGAAATACACTTATAAATATATGCACCAGCACGCTCCAATGTATAGAATGCAAATAGAGTGGGCATCAAGCGGCAACAATGGCCTGTCAAATATATAGAAACCATGTGAACAGAATCCGCAAACTGGGAATAACAAGCGAAAACGACGCAGAAAAGTCGAGCCAACAAGAAAATGAAAAAGAGAAACCTTCCATAAATAATGGATAAAGTACTGCTGAATAACACGAACAGATCATGGGCCTCACTAGAAATATCACTTAAGAAGGCTCATGAACTAGACACAAGCATAATCATAATAACAGAACCAAATAAAAAATCCGTAAAATACGAAAACTGGTTTACAGACACGGAAAAGCACGTGGCTATAAGAGTACTGGACAAACAGGTATTGGTGTTCGAATATGGCAGCAACAAGGGATTTGCATGGATTCGTACAAAAACGTACATAATATACGGAATATATATTTCACCAAATATCGACTACGGTACTTTTGAAACTCTTTGGAACGAGTTCAACCTCAGCATTGGACAACATAGCTGCCACAAGATCGTACTTTGTGGAGATCTAAACGCTAAGTCCCAAAGATGGGGAACCACGTATGAATACAGGCGAGGAGAAACCATCACCGAATGGATGAAAGAGCACGACTGGCAATGGACGAAATTTACTCTAAAACCGATCGATTGTTTGACATTTGCGAACGTGTTAACACTTACCTTTAAATTATAATAATTATAATATAAAAATGAGATGTGCGTATGGATTGTGAAAGCGACTCTAGATACAGACATAAAGAACACATGAAAGATGTAGAGTTTATCTTGTTTCCAAAACCAACCGAAAACTTGAACACATGCAGGATTTGGGTGAATGCTTGCGGAAGAAAATATTTTACCGTAAAAAATAGGAAACTCCATACATACATGTGTACAAACCATTTTGTAGGCGGCCAAAGTTCAACCAAAGATCATCTTCATCCGATTTCTCAAAGTCAAGTACGACTTGTGGGGTTTGAGAACCGGCAAACCGCACAGGGCGGTATAGTCCCGGAGATATATATAAGTACGTATAGTACTGTTATCTATGTATTAATCAATTTGTAGGTTATGTATAAATATCTTTGTTGTATACTCATATTTATGTTTAATTTCTCTTTAAGGAAACCGTTTGCACCAAAAAACGAAAATTACCTTTTAATAGAAGAGCGGAAATAGACGAGTCTTGCAAGAAAACGATTAAAAGAACCGGAGGGTTTGGAGTCGTTGATTTGCAACATGACGAGGCCGAAGGCAGACAGTCTGAACCACCTTCAGTTAATGACAAGTTTACTCAAACTGAAAATATTTTGTGTTCTAGTAAATTCACACAAACTATGAACCAACGTTTTAGTTCACGTACGGAAGGTTCTTCAACATTCTTATCCGTAAACTTGGCCCCGGGAACATCTTCTTCACTTAAAATCGATAAATTGGACATTCTCAATTCACAGAATTAATACTCGTAATAAAAACATGTAAACAAATAACTTAAAAAAACTTTAGAGAAAATACACAAAACACAACTTCTTACAACGGAATACGGCATGCACACCGCATGTAACTTGAAATGTTTGTATTGGTAGTATGGTAACGAACTGGGAAGTATCAGATGATAAGTCTTTAAGTGACCACCTCTTCGTCGCCTATAATATCCAATATGAGGTAACAAGAATCAAACCCCTATATTCTAGGAAGGGATGGGTTTTTCGACAAGCGCTTATAGAAACTTTCGAAAATAATTTAAACGACTACATGGAAAATAATCAGAACTTCAAGCCAACGCTTTGAAGCCTGGGCTGCAACACTCAGACAAATATGTGACCAAAGCTCTCCTAAAAAAGGCATAAACCGATATCATAAAGAACGCCCTAACTTTTGTCTAACCATATACAACAGTCTAATTAAAAAAAGAGAATTCCCATCATGTTGAAAGCAAGCGTGATTAACACTACTGCCAAAGTGGAAGAAGAAAGTAAACGATCCCCCATTCTATAGGCCCATATGCCTTCTGAATGCAATAGGCAAGATATTCGAAAAATGATCCACAACTGACTAAACACGGAAATTGAAGAAAAAGGCGGCCCTTCTGGTATTCAATTGGGATTCCGGGAGGACAAATCCACAATTGAAGCAATGCGTACAATACAACAGCTGGCAGAAAGCAGTAAATGGGCTAAGGGCTGTAGTGCAATGATAGCGATAGACGTACGTAATGCCTTTAATATAATTACATGCACGGGAATAATAACAGAACTTAAAAGAAGAAAGATAAGCACCTGATAGAAGTTATCCAGAATTACCTTACGGATAGGAGACTGATAAGTGAAAATAAGTCCATGAAAATAACTTGTGGAGTCCCACGGGGGTCAGTTCTAGGACCCCTTTCGTGGAATGTATACTACGACCCGGTTCTGAGGTTAGAAGTGCCTAAAGGCATAACCACTATTGCTTACGCAGACGACCTAGCGATAGTCGGATGCAAAAAATCAACAATATATCTCGAAGATAAGCTAAATACATCCCTAAACAGAGTTAGCAATTGGATGCATGCTAATAACCTCTTCAGGGTAGCGGGTAGGTACTGCTTATTTCTCCCAGATGAGCATAGACCTACTTCAGGGATCTAATAACCCTGCCCACGCGAGCTCTTGGTTTCAGCCACTACCTTTACCGGGAGAAACCATGTCCTATCCTTACCATGTCCCGTCACATATACCCACTCAAATTCCTATCCTTTTCCAAACCATCTTCCAACCCGTCTAGCCAACGTGGAAGATTATGGCTAACCCCACCCCCCTAAACATGGCGAATAGTAAAACCAACGGAAATGGACCCCAGGTGGGTAATACATTTAATGTCAAGTCCCACACCTCGCAAGAGGGCTGCCTCAAGGATTCTGGGGGAGGCAAAAATTCGCTCATAACACCTAAAACCAAACACAATAGAACAATAACTAAACTATACATAGCTACATATAACATCAGAACTATGCAATCAATAGATCGTCAGATAGAACTAGAAGAAGAACTGAAGCAAATAAAATGGGATATCCTTGGCATCTGTGAAACCAGGTTACCGACAGAGAAATGTACAACATTAAAATCGGGACATATATTATACCAGAATAATAACAACATAAATCATCATAGAGGAGGTGTTGCCATCCTAATAAATAAAAATATAAAACATCTATTAACAAAGATGACATCTATATCACCTAGAGTCATATATATCATCCTGAAACTATCCAATAGGTACAGCCTCCAGGTAATACAAGTATATTCCCCTACAAGTTTATCAACAAACGACGAGATAGAACAACTCTATAAAGACATCTCACTAGCCCGTAGATCCGAAAAAGCATATTACACAATTATAATGGGCGATTTTAACGCCAAAGTCGGAAAACTCAATGAAGACAATTTACCAAACAGGGAAAACTTTGGATTGGGCATATCTAATCAACGGGGGAATATGCTGATGAACTATTTACAAAATGAAAATATGTACTGTATGAACACCTTTTTCAAAAAAAAGCCTCAAAGAAGATGGACGTGGAGAAGCCCTGATTCACGAACAAAAAACGAAATCGACTACGTTATAACCAACAGAAAATATATTGTCAAAGACATCTCGGTATTAAACCAGTTCGATACGGGCAGCGATCACAGACTTGTCAGAGCAAGAATAGAAATAAACATCAAAATAGAAAGAAATAAACTTATAAAACCAAAGCTCTTTCCTACTTCCAAAGAACTAAAAGAAAACGTTGATAAATATCAAGAAGAACTGAGAAAGAAATTGTCCTCCGCAAGCCGTGGCATAGAAATGGATATAAATGAGCTGGAAGGAAAAATTAGAAACGCCGTGAAGACAGTAACCAAAAAGATATGCTCAAAGAAGAAAAACAAACACTCGAAATTGAGCAAAGAAACACAAGAAATGTTAGAAAAAAGAAGAAGAATGAATAAAGACTCTATAGAATATTCAGAGATGAACAAAATTATTCGTAAGGGAATTAGGAAAGACATAAGGAAGTATAACACAGAAAAAATTCGAACAGTGATCCAAAACAATAAGAACATGAGAGTATTAAAAAAGACAGAGCAAATGGGAAAACAACAATACATCAACTAAAAAATAGCGAAGGTGAAATAAAACAAGATAACAACGAACTTGTCGACATCGTTCAGAAGTATTATAGTAATCTGTACTGTTCTAAAAATCCACCAACCCCAAATGCAAATTCACAAAATGTAATAAACGCCGGGTCAGAAGAAATCCCCGACATCACCATAAATGAAATCGAATATGCCTTGTCGCACATGAAAAATGGACGTGCACCGGGAGAAGATGGTATAACTGCTGAAATGCTAAAACTGGGAGGTATTGCAACACTCAACTCAATTAAGACCTTACTGAACAAATGCCTAACTGACAATAAAATACCTGCTACATGGGAAAATGCGCAGGTTATCCTGCTTTAAAAAAAGGAGACAAACACAATTTGGAGAACTATAGACCCATCAGCCTTTTGCCACACCCTTATAAATTATTTACAAAGATTATTACCAACAGGCTCACAAATAAATTTGACGGATATCAACCACCGGAGCAGGCCGGGTTCCGAAAGGGCTATGGTACAGCTGATCATATACAAGCTGTGCGTTCCCTAATAGAGAAATGCACAGAATATAACGTTCCTCTCCACTTTGCCTTCGTAGATTACAGCAAGGCGTTTGACTCAGTGGAACATTGGGCAGTATTCTCAGCAATAGACAAAGCAAGAATAGACTCAAGATACAGAAATCTGTTGAAAAACATTTATGACACGGCTACGTTTCAAGTCAAAATTACCGATAGCCTAACAACAAACAAAATCCAGGTTGCGCGAGGTGTGCGACAAGGAGACACTATCTCTCCAAAGCTCTTTACTCTGGCCTTAGAAGAGATTTTCAAAGAACTGGACTAGGACAAAAAAGGATTGAGGATCGATGGACGACACCTTCACCATCTCCGTTTCGCAGACGACATTGTCTTAAGTAGTAGTGATCTAGATGAGCTGCAGAGTATGTTAACGGAACTCAAACTGGCGTCGGAAAAAATAGGTCTCACCATGAACATAGGAAAAACTAAAGTAATGACTAGAGAAGGTCGAACACTCACACTCGGTCACCAAAATCTAGAAAACGTCGAGGAATACATTTACCTGGGACATACCATCAAATTAGGCAAGGAAAATCAAACAGCCGAAGTAAACAGAAGAACACGAATGACATGGGCAGCAACTGGGAAACTAGGGTTTGTTCTGAAAGATCCGAATATACCAATCAACCTAAAAAGGGAAGTGTTTAATATGTGCATTCTCCCAGTGATGACACGTTTAAAGAATTTATTATTATCTGGAAATCTTTCATTTACAGCTCATTTCTAATTTGTAATTTTAGTTATTTACCCACTGTTAATAATAATTCTTACTATTATATTAATTGCAGTAACCTCTGCACCTGGAGAGTTCATCTGGCTCGTCAACAGTACCATACTGGCTCAATTTTTCTTTTTCTTTATTTATGTAATTAATAGGCACAGGGTTGGGTGGAAGAGCAACATCTGCCGTGCGCTCCATGCTGAACTCCGCCCTGTTGCTGCATATTTACTGTAGATAAGATATTTTATTGTAAATAGTTCAATAAAGACATTATTATTATTATTATTATTATTACTTATGGTATGGAGACCATGTCACTAACTGTCAGCTCAGCAAACAAACTCAGAACCACCCAAAGAGCTATTGAGCGTATCATGCTAGGAATAAGTCTCAGAGACCACGTCAGAAATTATGAAATTAGAAGGCGAACGAAGAATAGCGAGGTTAAAATGGAGCTGGGCAGGACATGTGGCAAGACAGGAGACGACGCGATGGACAAAACATATTTTGCAGTGGAGACCAAGGCTACACAAACGCAGTATAGGACGACCACAAAGACGATGGACTGACGACATCACAGAAAGAGCTGGAAAAAACTGGCAACGTGTGGCACAAGATAAGAAAGAGTGGAAACAGAGAGGGGAGGCCTACATCCAGGAGTGGATAAGAAAGGGCTGTTAAAGAAGAAGAAGAAGAAGAATAACCTCTTGATCGCTCCAGAAAGAACTGAATGTGTAATCCACGAAGGAAGATGGAAACTGCGCAATTTACATATAGAAGTGGATGAAACTGAGATACAAGTTGCTAACTCTATAAGATATCTAGGAGTGGAATTCAACGAAAACATGACTATGACATCACATCTAATTAAAATAGCTCGCAAAGCCGAAATAACGGCAGCAGCTATCTCGCGCACGATGAAAAACACACATGGCCCAAAATATGTTAGACGAAACATTCTGTCGACAGTCGTCACGTCCATAATCTTATATGCTGCACCCATCTGGCACAAAGCCATTGAAAAGAAAAAATATATGAGGATTCTGGAAAAGGCCCAAAGAAAGGTTCTGCTGGGGGTCACTTCAGCCTATAGGACATCACCTACAGAGGCTTTGCACGTCATCTCGGCAATACCACCCATCGATAAGTTGGTAAGAGAAATTTGCAGAGTACACAATATCAACATACGCGCGACTCAAGAAGAAATAAGGCAACAGACAATTTCATGGTGGAAAAAACAGATGAAATGACCACACAGCAACCTCAGCGTGGACGAGTCATCCCAAATATAGAAGCATGGGTATTCAGGGCAGATGGTGATATCAAGTACTATCTTACTCATTTATTGACTGGGCATGGCAACTTCGGCTGTTATTTAAAACGCATAAAGATTCGTGAAACTGACGAATGCCAGTACTGATGCCAAAGTGACACACCGGCGCACACTCTATTTAGCTGTGATCGATTCACTACTCTACGTCTAGAACTTGAAATAATAATGGGCCAGGAACCAACACAGGACAACTTAATAGACCACATGCTACCATCGAAACAACAATGGTGCGATATCCATCGAACTTTAAAAAAAATCATGAAAACGAAGAAAAAAGACGCGTGTCGTCAGCAAGAACAACGAGAATAATAATATCATTATCAGACTAAGGTAACACAGTAGCGCTACACACAAATCAAAGACAAAGGTCCACAAAACTGAACCACACATTGGATTACAAGGCATCCTGTCGTAATGTTTAGGCGGCTCCGGGGTGTCCTCTTCTGTACCAACGAGGAGGGGTTTTAGCTCGGTAGAACACCATTTACCAGGTGAATCCGGCATGCCCAAAGAGGGTATCTTCTATAAGATCTCCTCTCCTCAGGAAAAAAAAATCACGTTGTCAAGGTATAATATAAACATAGAGTTTATCAAACCTTAAGTTTAGCTTTTATAAAGCTAATAGCTACATGGTGTATTCTTGCATTTCCGTATGCATACTATTACATTTGCTACACAAGGGAATTTATTTGCACGTAAATGAAAAGGAAAATCATATATACTTCACAGCACTGTGGTCCAGGAATTGTCTAGTCGTGTAGCAAACGTTTGCCAAGCTAGTTCCTGAGCAGGAATGGGGGGGTTGTCCGGAAGCGCCACTGGTTCGAGACGGTCCAAACCAGAAAACCTACAGGTGGCCGTGTAAGTTCCTAAACCACTCAGCTGTTACATAAAAATAATAAAAGACAGAAAACACCATAACTTGAAATAACCTAATTATTTATTTACATATTCAAATCTGCACCATGCTTGAAAAAGGTAACATAAATCTGTGATAAATAGTTTGTTGGTAAATGGAATAGTACTTAGATGTAATCTTAGTTTTATGTATAAAAAAAATGTACAAGATTTTAAGTTAATAAATCTGAAATCCAAAACAGAACTCTATGATTTTAGTTCGCAATTTCGTTCGAGTACATGTAACTCAACTGTAGTGACGGTAGTGACTAAACATTAAACAGCGATAGCGGAATACGGGAGATCTTAATAAATCGTTTCAACACTCAAATCATTTACCTACTCGCGATTCATTCGAAGTGGTACCATTTCGTGGGGTTATTATACTAAAAATTGTGTATATTCAGCGCAGTGTGTTAAATGCAAAAATTCAAGCTCCCGAAAACCCTCGCCAAAGTTATGCTATTAAATTTTTAATATGTTGAGTTACTTGATCGCAACTAAACTGCAAAGGCACTATTGCCAATCGAAGAAAATATTAGACGTACAAAATGAAATTAACCTATTCCACATACACATTTGCACGAGGTGAAATTAACCTATTCCACATACACATTTGCACGAGGTGAACGTCGGCGATAGCTACACAGAGTTTCCTAAATTTCTCGGTACCATATGTTATGGAGATCACCATCAAACAAGGTAAGCGCAGTGCACAAGCTTTCACAAAACTAGTCCGAATGATATGTCTAGTTTAAGCGATTGGGTGAATAAACGCTAGGAGGTAGATACCTGGGGTTGTTCAGTAGCTCAGCGACGTCGACAGAACAGCCATGCAGGGGTTTGCTCCACGGAGATGTCCTCTAGTTGGAAGTAACTTCAAGTGCAACAGGTTCTTGCACTTGAAGTTACTTCAAGTGCAACAGGTTCTTGCTTTCAAAAGCTACCACATGGGTTGAGGGTGCCCAGACCGCGTGGGGGTCCAATTAGGGGGCTACGACAGAAGCCAGAGCTTAGGGGGCTACGAAAGAAGCCTGAAAATTACACGATATCTGAATTCGACGTCCCAACGGAAGCACAAATAACATACCAGAGCTGTTGGATGGCCTCAAGTGAGTGATTGCAGAAATTCATAATCATCCCAGTATAATTGGCTTCATTTCAGCAATATAACACCATATTTCCTAGGGCTGAACACAAAATCTACCGATAATTTTTGGAAATTACTTGATCCACAAAAGTGAAGTATCCAAATCACATGCAGCTCCAAAAGGAAATAACCTCACGAAATCAGTTTCATAAAATGGCCGGCGGAAATCGTACTACCAATGTATTTTGAAAATTGTGTTATAATCCCCTAGAATTTTCAAGGTTTTCCAAAATCATCCAAACATGCAAAAGTGAGTATGCAACCAGATCTACACCTAGGAACTACAGGTCAATCTAACTACATCTGAATGTATTTTAAGCGAAAATCATACATAACAATTCTTAACTGCATCTAAATGTAAAATTACACGTAACAATACCTAAGTTCGGTATAATTCATATATTCTCAATTATATAGATTGTCCTTTCTCCACTATATAATAAAATAAATTTATTTTCCTTTCCTTTTTAAAATTCTTTTGGCATCTCTATACTGTACGAAATGTTTAGAGGTTCAGGCGAATTACTTTTGTGACGTTTCACCCCCTTACTAAGGGCGTCGAAATTTACACCTCGGGATAAGCTCAAAATCGGAGAGATTCGTCCCCGTCAGATATATGTT
The DNA here is from genome assembly GCA_940337035.1 of Agriotes lineatus. Lineage (NCBI taxonomy): Eukaryota > Metazoa > Arthropoda > Insecta > Coleoptera > Elateridae > Agriotes > Agriotes lineatus. Next base: position 826 of record CALNHX010010895.1, on the reverse strand, counting down.
TGAGTAGCAAACAAACACCAGATAATTACCTTAGATAGACTTATTGTGTTTAACTATAGGTACAAAATCAGATATTCACTTAAATGTTAAATGAAATGTATATTATACAAAAATAACAATTTCGCCTGGATCGTCTCGTTTCGTTTTTCCCGGAAGTCGGTGCAACCTTTCTAATGCTGGTGTGTTGCGGGCGCACTCGACTGGTGTTTGAACGAATTTTCTGGCTTGTTTTCGGAACGCACTGGTTTGGGCGACAACTGACCGAATTGGTAGTTCGAATGGCTCGGCTGCTTAACCTCGAATTCACAGTTTTGTTTGTTGTGGCCGAACTAGAATTACAGGTGCAATTAGGTTACTATATGCACTTACTACACCTTAATGTTCAGCGTTTCTTGCCTTAATTTAGCCGGCTCTGGGCTGTTGCCCTCGGGCCGCCCTCGAAAAAATTTTCCCGGCGATGAATGTTGCAGGCGGGCTAAACGTCCCTGCTTTATGAGGATTGACTGTCCCGTCTCGTGGGGGACCTTCAGGTAGGTGTACGCATGTAGTTACAGTGATTAATAGATATTTAAGTGGGCCCTGTAATTGGACTGCGTATAATTTCTGTGATTCAATAGTTTTGTGACTATTACGGGGCGGATTGTAGTGAGAGTTCTTTCTACGTGTTTGGTAACACAAATCAGGAGCCGGGAACTTTTTACGAGCCGCCGCCGCCTCAGTCTGGCTGTGGATCGGGCCTTCAGGATAGCAAACCAAGAGCCGGGCGCTCTTTATGGGTCGCCGCCTCAGTCTGTTTTCGAATCGGGCCTTTAGGATAGCAATGCAG
>CALNHX010010894.1:0-36432 GCA_940337035.1 Agriotes lineatus | reverse complement strand
TGCCTACTAAAATACTTTTGAAAATTACAGATCTGACAGTTTTGTCAATTTTGGAGAGTTGTAGATAAAATTTTGTACAATACATGCCTGATAATGTAATATACTTGTGTGCTTACACACACGTATATTAATGATGCTCTTATACCATTAGCTTTATTAAACGAATACGAACAACAACGGTTCTCAATATGTCTTTTAGACAAATACTGAAACAGTGAAATTGATGAGAAAGAAAATTACTAGAAAATTGAATGTCGTAACTAGATATTACAAATGTAATTACTCAAATGTTGCATTTCCATTAATCAGTGTCAAATTATATTTTCTGTTAGACGTTTTGAACTTCTTCTGTGTCGTGGTGAACCGATTTAACGACCAATCTTACTTTGTGACACATAACGAACATTGACGAGCTCATGGCAAGAACTGTGTGAAATCAGCAGGGAAAAAGTTAAAGACTTACGGGAACTATCTATGGCATACAAAATTCACCAATATGTTCAGATGAAGTCTATTCAGAGACAGTTTTTAAGAAATCCAAAGAGATTAAAACTCACGTAAATCCAACCCTATTGAATGCATTAAAAGGAATTGTCCACAAAATATAAATAAAAAAAAGCATGTAACAATAAAATCAATGGTGTCAGTAGAAAATCCAGTTTTGCTGTTCTCAAAATTCAATAATTACCCAGATTTATGAAACTGGTTTTAAATTCAAAGGAAGATAGTACGATCGCTATTAGAACAGCAAAAAATGGATATGAGATTAGATACATTATTATAGTTAATGCAAGAAACAAGAATAGTTTTGTTAGAAATGCATGTTTTTAAAAGTAAATCACATTGGTGACTACACGATGACGCCAATCAATTTTTAGCATCGCAGCGATTTAAAACTCAACTATTACCAAGACTAGACGAACTATCTCTATGATATGTTTTATTGGACTTTTTCCACTGTCTAGGGTGTATATCACACAAGGTTTCGGGAGTTTTGATCTACTCCCGTCTTCAGGTGTTTTAAAATCGTGCCTCGTCCGGGGTTTGAACCCGAGACCGCTGATCGCTGTGATTACTGGTCTGCCACTCTTACCACTAGGCCAACAACGCGGTGGTAAGAGTGACAGACTAGTAATCACAGCGATCAGCGGTCCCGGGTTCAAACCCCGAGGGAGGCATGAGTTTACGTAGAAAAACGTACAATATCAGTCCTTCTCAGGACTAACCAGGAACACCTGAAGACGGGAGTAGATCAAAACTCCGAAACGTTGTGTGATATACACCCTAGACAGTGGAAAAAGTCCAATAAAACATATCATAATAGACCACTGCCAAAAAATTACATTCAGAGAAGAACCATCTTTAATTATAAATATGATCAATAACGCAAGTTACCATTTTAGATACTAGAAAAAAACGCTGGTCACAGATGGACGAAATAATGATCGAATAGCTAAAACTTAAATGCACTGCTTACCTAGAGAAGACAATGAAAGATGAAATATGAGAAATATTCAGTGATAAATTACCACAGAAAGTATATCATTTAGACATGGCCACAAAGTTTTGAGGTTACCACATTATCGCCGACATTATAGTGCAATATAAATGGTGTGGCCAGAGTGTAAATGACTTTACAACAAGATTTTAAATACAAAGTCATCCCCTGGTAATGTAATAAGCATCTAGCTGAATGCATTACGTGCTGTTGGTGGAATAATTATGTAAGACCTGCAGAAACAGTAATATTTTCAGAGTGGAAGAATGAAAAATATACATCTAGGTACTACAGATATAGAACCTATTACTTATTGTTAATTGAAGTGCAGAAGATAGATACATGTAGCGACTATAATGATGCAGATGAATTTTTAAATATTATACACCGAGTGAATTAAACATATGTTTATTCACGAAAAGATGTTGAGTTAATAAATGTTTAATGCACATGGCGTATATATGTTTTTATACAATTTTGACGAAATTTTGAATAAAAAATTTAAAAATATTTAAACTAAGATATAAATTTGCCCATTCATCGTCGATTTGATCTAAACTTTAGTAATTATATATTATACACTACAAAGAGAAAGAATAATTGAATGTAAATATTTGTAGAAATCATAAAAATATGTTGTTCTTCATTGAAACGTTTTTAATTCTCTAGTGAATGAAACTTGTTTAATTCTGTAGTGAATTAAAACACTTTTATTTCTTTTGTGAATCATAGACTGTTTACGAAGGTTGTTATGGAGTTAATAATGTCACTTTAAACTGTCAAAATTGAATAAAATAAATTACTGCTCCCTTTTTATATTAATAATTACTTGTCAACTGTTGTTAATTATATTATAAAACCCTGCCAGCAGCATCTATTCTTTCTACAAATAAAAGCACCGCTTCCATAGTTTTGTACCTTTTCTTTTTTCGCCTAATATATTAATTATAGTGAATTACACCCAAGTCGCTCTAAATAGTATCTCATTTCAACAAACATTGAAATTATGACATTTTATATTCGTTGCCATGATTACAAAACTCGATCAGAAAACTGCATGAAATAAGAATACACATGCAAAAGGTAACTATGGTAATTAAGTAATCTAATAAATCAATTTTTAGATCATTAAAAGAAAATCTCATTCATTATGGGATATTCATCAAACCAAAAATAAAGAATTATAATATTGAAGACGCTGCTATATAAACTACAAGATAATTTAAAAAGAATATAAAACTATTTACACTCAATTTTCAAATTGATGGGCATTATTTGCAACTCATAGTTCACAACGCTTTAAAACACTGCGAATTGTGTTAGAAATATGAACAATAGAAACGGAATTAAAACATTGTATAAAATTTTGTTTTAGTTTGCTCATATTATTATTAGTATTTTTACATAAATTTTCTTTAATGTGTCCCCAAACGAATAAATCTAGTTGCGTCAAATCCGGCGAAGGTGGTGGCCACCTTACTGGTCCGTTGGTCCCATTTGTCTCCAAAATTAACGGTTAACAATTCCGAGACGATTCTAGTGTTATAAGGTGGTGCACCATCTCGCTAGAAAAATATGTCGTCTATCATTTATCGGCAATTCATCCAAAAAATCATCGATTACTTGTTGGTTTTATAATAGCTATGGATATAAAATTTTCCTTCATAAATTCGGTAAGCCAAATGCGATTGCCCAACACTAAAACCGAAGCATCCCTGATTTTGGACATCGACGGTACGATGAGGATTAGCATCCGACCACCAGGGCTCATTGTGTCTGTTGAAAATCCCGGCAAATGATATTTCTTAAGAATAATGGATCTTGGTCAATTTGTTGAACGTACCAATTGCAAAAGTCTAGGCGGCGCGGCGTTCAAGATCGGTTGGTTGGAGTTGCTGTTTCATTATCTTATAAGCCTGAATTTGTTTTTTTCTTAGAACTGATAATGCTCGGCTTCGTGATATGCCACACGATAGGCTCTATTTGACGGTTTAAAATCGAAGGATTTGCAACTGCCATTGCAATAACATTGACGGCAACTTGTTGTTCTTGGTTATTTAAATGTCCCATAATGAATGGGATTTTCTTTCAATCTTCCAAAAGAGATATAACCACAGAACGAACAGTCGTAAAATCGAACTTTCGCTTATAACTCGAAAACAAAGTTTTGAATTTCACCATTAAGTTTTTCTCAAAAAAGTTCTATAGTTACTGAAATTCCCTATAAAAACATCGAAATTTGACCTCCCAGTACTAGGTTGGTCCGAAATCCAACAAGTGAGAGGCTCCAAGTTACGTTAGCTGGATGCCTGTATACAAAAAAAATAAAGATTCATATCGAAGTATATGTGACATATTTTACAGTACATATATCACACACTAATAAAATGTAACAGTTTTTATAATTCCGGATGATGATTTTTCTAATATAAATATTTTAGTTAGAGGCTACTAGCGGATAATTTAATTTCCACATAAATTGAAATTACTAGAAAATGTTAGCCTTTGCGCAAGAGCACAACACTACACTCTGGTGTATTTTTGTGGTTTATGTAAAGAAGACACACGTCTAAAAATATCGAAATGATAAATAATGCTAGAAAATATTTGGCTCCATACGTATCTGACCTAGTTAACATATTCAAATAAAGGTAAATACAAATTAATGTAAATCTGGAGTACGTTTTCTTGGGAAAATGGCGGCCAAAAAAACTCTACAATCCTTTATTCTCGATGAAGTTGTTTTAAACCCTTATATACCGAATTTTATTCAAATCGGAGCAACGGTTTTTGGTATCTAAATACTCTACCCATCCAACCACACGTCTGTCCCCTGCTAGATAGTTTTTAAAACGTGCGTGTTTATTTGCATTTATACGATTTTTATTGTTTCGTATTTCAAGACTTGGTATGTTCTCGCCGAAGCGAGCTCGCGCCGAATTGGTTCGCGTCGAAACATCTTTGCGCCGAAGTTTGGCTCTCCAAACCGTCGCGCGCCGGAAGGTCTTCGCACCGACACTTCCTCGCGTCGAACCGTCTTCGCGCCGAACGGGCTGCGCTGAATGGGTGGCGCCGAGTCGGTCGCCCCAACTCGGCTGCTTAAGTCCCATCCCAATTACGAACGCCAAAAAAGCTATGGGAAAATCAGCAGATGAAGCGCTACACAAAAAATTACAAAAAGAATCAACACATGATTCGTATACATAGTTATACCGGGTGTCTTAAAATGAATTACATCTAGTATGCTTTGAATTTCCCATAATGCAATCTAAAATTTTACTTGAAATTGGCAAGACTGTAAGTCTATGTCAAATTCGAGGTAAGTAGGTTAGGTTTTGCACCAATCTATGTCAAAAGTGACGCAAAACCTAACCTACTAACCTTGAATTTGACATAGACTTACAGTCTTGCCAATTTCAAGTAAAATTTTAGATTGCATTATGGGAAATTCAAAGCATACTAGATGTAATTCATTTTAAGACACCCGGTAGATTCAAGAAGGGAAAGTACCGTTTCAAGTATTACCAAAAATAAACATTGTGATTAGTAGAGAGCGGAATTATAAGCACAAAAAAATTTAAAAAGCGCTTTAAAAGTCTCAAAAATGTTTAAAAATGCGTTAATTTAAGCAAAAAAAGCATTAACTCTTACAAAAAAGGTTTATCATAAAAACGTCATAAATTAAAAACAACTATTTTATTCATTCATTTAACTAATAACAATAATTCTGGGAAACAAGTATGTAATGTGACACTAAAAAAATCAAATGCAAACACAATTTATAGAAAAACTTTAAATGTAACACAAAAAATAAAATAGAAAACTTGGCCACTTACAAATTAGTCTTTCAGAAAACTATTAATTATTAAATATTGTTCTAAATGCTCCATTGTAATTTTTTTTGCCTTTCACTTAAAATGTTCTTATATGTAGAAAAACCTCTTTCTACGTCAACACTAGTTGTCGAAGCATATTTTAAATTTGCTACAATAGTCGGATCAATCTCAAAATTTGCAATTTCGCCTGCCAAAATTGTGGATATTTTATCTAAAATTTTAGGGTCTTCTTTTTTGGAAGAGAACCTTCTTACATTTAGAAATAACTATTTCACCAATTAGCCCAGGTTTTTACACATGTGGAATGACGTATTTTTTGTCGCACTGAATCTAAAATTTGAGTACTTAAATAATTTTATCTACGACAGTGTGTAAAATTGCCTTTTAGTTGGCAGTTTTAAGTTTGTAAAACGACTGTTTAATAACATATTTTCATTAGTTTACGTCGTCAGTAGTAACGTCTTTAAAAGATTTCATTAGGCACGTTGTAAGTAGCAACGTGTTTTAAAATTTTTAAAACACGCAAAATTACGACCGGTTGCTGGTAATCCTAATTTACATTTTTTTTTTCATATTTACCGTGTTTTCTAGATTCGATCGTAGATAAAATATTGTACGATACACATGCGTAAAGCATCTTTAATCACTCGCGGTGCTTAAAACGCTCGCTCACTCGCGTTTTAATTCTGCCCCACTCGTGCCTAAAGAGTAGCTTTACGCACTTGTATCGTAAATTACTATTAAAGAACTTCATAAACTCTTACCGTCTTAATACAAGCTTTGCAAAATAATTTATTGTTTTCATATTTTAATTCATTTAGGCGTATCACTATCCCCAGATCGGCCGTATCGCTCTTGTCTGTATTTTGAATTAAAATCATACAAAACGAGGAGTAACCGAGTTTTCTGCATGTGTGTTAACTAAAATAATTCAAGAGAATACCCGAATTTTTTAGAAATTTCCAGAAAAACATTGCAATATTCGATTACGAATGAATTAGGCGGAAAATAAATGCAAACTGAAAACTTAAAAATAAGTAGTAATACGCACAAAAACCCGAAATATGCATAAAAAGGAAAAAAAAGCATAAATAAGTTAGTGTCAAATACTTCAATTTCCTGCAATTCGAAAAACATTTTTAGAAATCATTTTTTGCATTTAATATTCAGGATAAGCGTAATGCTTAAAAATCCGCTCTCTAGTGATTAGATATAGACTAAGGTATGATGAAATACCACCAATTAATAGATAACAAATACTGCAGCATACAGGAAACTTTTCGTGTTATGGGTTCGTGAATTGCTTCTCATGATTGTCATGCTATTTTTGAAATAAAGCCATCTTTTGGTCTCCGAAAATCTCAGGAATGAGAATGTTATCGCTGTTCTACACTCACGTGGTCTGACGCCTCATCGAATTCATTTTTAAACTGTTTTTAAGTAACCCCAGTATTCTCCAAGTTATTTTTCAGAAGCTTGATAAGCTTCGAATGCTGAAGAAGCCGTCTGAAAAAACCTTACCACCTGGTAGCAGGGATACATTCTGGCAGATTACGATTCCTACTATCTTTACTATCGCTTGTCGCTATCGAATGTAAGTGCTTCATATTCCACTTTTTGAGTACCCGGGAGTGCAGCCCTTGCACTCCCGCTGCAATTGAAACCGCATAGCTTGTCGAATCGCATTTGCTCCTGCTACTTCTTGTAAATTTTAAATCCATAATTTTCTGACTAGTGCTGTGTTCTCAAGAATAGTAGACAGTTGGTTTCAATGATATATGCGCGCTATTCGGCGGTTGTGCGAAAAGCTTGCCTTGTAAGCGATAACCATTACTATAGCTATAATTGCATCTATTAGCTGAGGCCTTGACTTACGACGAAACTCGCGAATCACAGTACTTAATTTTGAATGCTACGTGATGCTTTCAATAAGGATTTTTTATTATTTCGTCGAATCGATAAGAAGTGGCTCTTACATATTCAAATCTTGTTGTGTTTGTACAATCATCGTATACTATTTTTCTTTGAATCTTATATTATAAGAGCCGATGCAGTCCAACCGTAAGCAGGCGCGCGCAGCATGACCGGCCTGCATACTAGCAAGTGGCGCGCGCGCACAAATGGCAAGACCGCATTTGTATTGTTAACCGTTTCTTTACGCTGTCAGGGCCAGACGTAGGCTGGCCACGAATTCTAGTACTTTATAATAATAATGAATTCTGGGTTCTTCTCGATTCCAACAATTACTTATATAAAAATAACTCGTTGCTAACCTGTTTAATTTATTCACAAGTTTATTTGGTGTTATTTAGAAATATTCTGCAATTTTTAATTAATTAAGTTGAGCCACGTAGCTACGGTACTTACGCTGGAGCTAAATTTATAAAAATTGTTTCTTTAGACTTCAGAGTGTGATAGTTTTAATTAAACCTTGAGTAGTCGCTATACGGCAACTAATGACCATAAGTTTAGTAGTTAGCAAGAACCACTTCGTCAATTCAACTCACCATCAAAAATCGCACATCTAAGAATTGCAACCGGCGGTACAAACTGTTTATTCGTACAAATAGGTAATCTAAACTTTTTATTATTAAGACCATGACCCCATGGTCGCCTTTAACAAAGCATTTTTCAACATTCAAAAATCTATAGACAAAACCATTTGAGTTCAGATTTAAAATATCGGCAAAACCGCTTTGAGCTGTCACATTGTAATCACTAAAAAATCACCTTCCGAGATTACTTCAGATCTTCACGTTTCACGGTCCCTAGATGACGAAAAACAAGTTTTCTTAATTTCGTCTGTCTGTCTGCTGCCGATATAGCTCAATATCTATTTGTTGGAGGAAGACGATATTTTCCATGCAGATTATATACCTTATTGGTATGAAACCGAGAAACAATTTCGATAAAATATATAAGGGTGAGAACCTTTAATATGACAATATTATTATTATTCCAAAGAGTAGTGCTGAGGTGTAAACACCTATTAAGCACCAAATACACATACAAATGCACCCATGCAGTAAATAACATATAGTTATACATGGTGCTGAAAAAATGGCGTATTAACCCGACGGTATGTTGTTAAGGGATGCTAGCTGAGTATGAGAAAAATAAGGAACAAATTCTTTGTGTTATATTTTTGAAATTTTTTTAACATTGAAAATGTTTAACGAATTGGAGATGTGACGCTAGTACGGTGCTCTTTTAGCGATTTGTGTGACGCTTGGAAAATACACACTTTTTAAGAATTTGTGCAAATTGTACATATTGCAGGTGAATGTTGTTGGTGTCATTTTGAAGCTCTCGTCAAGGGCGAACTTTCTGGAGAGGTTGTCAAACTGTAAAATTCGAGGGGGCGAAAATACGAGGGTTAAAACGATTTTGTGGACACGAAAGCTTTCGGTGCTGTTACATCGCATATTTTTTAAAAGATCTAAATGTGATTTGAGGCTAGTTGGAAAGAGGATGAACCAACGCTCATCGTACTAGCTGGTTTTTGGGGTCTGCGATGCACGGGGGCGAAGTTACAGGGGTAGAAAGCTGAGGTGCGTTTGAAGTAAATTGGATGTTCGCATAAACAAAGGGAAAGAAATAAATGTCGAATTTTGTTTTTGGCAGTATGTAGATGAATCTGTGGGGTTTTAAGACTTTCGCGGCTCAGGTGGATTTGGGGGTTACAAAATGGCGAAAACCGTTATAATTATCAGAAAAACCTTCAAATTAATATTTGTGTTGCTTTCGCTGTTTGGAGACGTTCTAATGGTCGATTGAATTTTTTAGGAGAATGCGGGATGTGGGGCTTTTGCAACCCAGGTGGATTTGGGGGTTGCAAAATGGAGAAAACGTTATAATTATCAGAAAAACCTTAAAATTAATATTTGTGGGGCATTCGCTGTTTGGAGACGTTTTAATGGTCGATTGTATTTTTTAGGAGAATGCGGGAGATGGGGCTTTAGCCACCCAAATGGATTTGGGGGTTGCAAACTGGGAAAGCGTTATAATTAGCAAAAAAACCTTAAAATTAATATTTGTGTGACATTCGCAGTTTGGAGATGTTCTACTGGTTGATTGTATCTTTTAGGAGAATGCGGGATGTGGGGCTTTTGTATCCCAGGTGGATTTGGGGGTTGCAAATGGGGAAAACGTTATAATTATCAGAAAAACCTTAACATTAATATTTGTGTAACATTCGCTGTTTGGAGACGTTCTACTGGTCGATTGTATTTTTTAGGAGAATGCGGGATGTGGGGCTTTTGTATCCCAGGTGGATTTGGGGGTTGCAAATGGGGAAAACGTTATAATTATCAGAAAAACCTTAACATTAATATTTGTGTGACATTCGCTGTTTGGAGATGTTCTACTGGTCGATTGTATTTTTTAGGAGAATGCGGGATGTGGGGCTTTTTCAACCCAGGTGGATTTGGGGGTTGCAAATGGGGAAAACGTTATAATTATCAGAAAAGCCTTAAAATTAATATTTGTGTGAAATTTGCTGTTTGGAGACATTCTACTGGTCGAATGTTTCTTTTAAGAGAAAAGATAATTCGGGGTTGTGAAGGACGGGTGGGAGAGGAAATGTTTTGTCTTATTGTCTCAATTGTGAAATAAGGAAAATATGCTATTTTGTTTGATTCTGACCCTTTGTAAAATTGTAAATTTGCAAGTATATATTAAATGGTGTGATGCTAACAGAATGTCGAATTGTATTTTTCTCTAACATGAATAATATTTCGTGGGGATGTCATTGCCGCCTTAAACTTGTTGGTACAGTCATAGATGGCCACTGTCAGGGTTGGAAGGTAGTGTCAGCTGTTTGTACTAAAACTTAACAAGAGATTCTAAGAGAATGTAATAGAAAAAATTGGTGGGGCCTTTAAAAATATAAATACAGATATATATGTATATGTACGGAAAATGCAAAGTTATTTAGTTTAGACACTGTAAAAGATAAACTGGGATGTATTAGGACTCTCAGAAGTAAGAAGAAAAGGAGAAAACTGCCTTAAACTACCGTCTGGAAACGTACTGTACTATAAAGGGAAGGATGACAATAGCCAAGGAGGCGTGGGCTTTATGATAAATAAGAAATTGACGCCTAACATTACCCAATACAATGCAATATCAGACAGAGTAGCATATCTAATTGTAAAAATATCAAATAAAATATCGATAAAAATTATACAAATATATGCACCAACCACTTCGCACGAAGATGAGGAAGTAGAAAATCTATACGAGGAAATATCAACAGCGCTAAACAATAACACCACAAAATTTGCCATTGTAATGGGAGACTTTAACGCTAAGCTTGGAGTAAAACTAGAAAGTCAAGAAAAAAGAATAGGAAATTTTGGTTACGGAAAAAGAAATAGCCGAGGAGAAATGCTTATGGAATACTTAGAAAAAGAAAACTTATACGCTATGAATACGTTCTTTCAGAAGAAATCCCAGCGTAAATGGACCTGGGTAAACCCGAACGGTGCTACAAGAAATGAAATCGACTACATACTATCAAATAATAAAATCATAGTGAAGGATGTAACAGTAATAAATAACTTTACAACAGACAGTGACCACAGACTTATTAGAGCAAAGATAGTCATAAATGCAAAGTTTGAAAGAGCTAAATTATTTAATAAAAGAAAAACACAAGTAGACACTACATTACTCAAAGCTAACCATAACGAATACAAGACCATAGTAGAACACGAGCTATCAAAGCATGAAAACCTCGAAAACACGAATATAGAAATTCTAAATGATTTGTTAACACATACCCTAACCGATGCAGCTACAAAAATAGCAAAAAAGAAAACCAACAAACAAAGCCAAATATCAGAAGAAACAAAGAAAATGGTAGAAAAGAGAAGGCAACTATGGAAAGACGGGAAACGAAACACTCAAGAGTATGTCGAAATAAATAAAATGGTAAGGAAATTGATAAGAAAAGACAGACAAACTAAACAAGACCAAATGATACAAGAATTTATAGAGAAAAATAAAAATATGAAATGCCTTAGATCTCAGCTGGGAAGACCGCAAATTGTTACGTTGAAAGACAAAAATGGAACTAAAAAGCAAGACTTACCCGACATATTAAAAATAACAGAAGAGTTTTACACCAACCTATATAGCCCAAAAATAAAAGAAACTGTTGCCACAAGAGGAAAGCTAAAAAGAAAAGTAATGAATATTAATTCCGAAGAAATTCCCGATATAGACAGAGAAGAAGTGAGAAATGCCTTGAATGACATGAAAAACAATAAAGCGGCAGGCAAAGATGGCGTCCTGGCGGAAATGATAAAAGAAGGGGGAGATATGGTGCTGCATGCAATAGTGGTTCTATTAAATAAGTGCTTGCACGAAGGCACTATACCATCAACATGGAATGAAGGAAACATGGTTTTGCTATTTAAAAAGGGAGATAAAACAGACTTAACAAACTATAGACCCATCACCCTACTCTCCCAAATATACAAACTTTATACGACGATCTTAACAAATAGGTTAACGAACAAGTTGGATAGTTACCAACCAGTAGAACAAGCTGGGTTTAGAAGCGGATTTAGCACCATCGACCATCTACACACTGTCAAAATTCTGATTGAAAAAGCAACAGAATACCAAATACCATTATATATAGGATTGGTAGACTACGAAAAAGCTTTTGACAGTGTGGAAAAATGGGCAATACAAGAAGCGTTACAAAATAGCAGGGTTGATCATAGATATGCTAAAATCATACAGAATATTTATGAAAAGGCTGTATCAACTGTTCAACTTCACAACAACACGAACCAAATACCTATAAGAAGAGGAGTTCGCCAGGGCGACACGATTTCGCCCAAACTATTTACAACAGCACTGGAAGATGTTTTCAAACGACTACCATGGGAAAACAAAGGCATCAGTATAAATAGAATGAGACTAAACCACCTCCGCTTTGCCGACGATATTATCGTAATTTCTGAAACGAAAGAAGAACTGGAAGTCATGTTAAATGAATTAAATCAAGAATCAAAACGAATAGGATTAAAAATTAATCAAAACAAAACAAAAGTAATGACAAACACTGACGAAGAAGTTACGGTAAAGATAGAAGAAACAAATATAAAGCAAGTGGAAGAATATATATATCTGGGGCAACAGATCAAAATGGGGAAAGAAAATCAAAAAATTGAAATAACAAGAAGGACAAGACTGGGATGGGCAGCTTTCGGCAGGTTGAGCTATATTTTGAAAAACGAAAATATTCCACTGCATATGCGACGCCGGATATTTGACCAATGTGTACTCCCAGTCCTAACATACGGAGTACAAGTCTGGACTTTCACGAAACACAATATAGACAGACTCGCTAAGACCCAAAGAGCAATGGAAAGATCAATGTTACACATAACTCTAAAGGACAAAATAAGAAATGAATGGATTCGGCAGCACACAGGAGTAAAGGATGTTGTTAAACATGCAAGCCAGCTTAAGTGGAAATGGGCAGGGCACAACGCTAGATACGATGACAACCGATGGAACTACATCATTCAACAATGGAGACCCTGGGCCAGAAAAAGACAAAGAGGAAGACCACAACTACGATGGGCACACGACATAAAGAAAGTAGCCGGGCCCGACTGGATGAAAACAGCCCGCGACCGAAACAAATGGAGAGAGATTGAGGAGGCCTATGTCCAATACTGGAATGAAAGAGGCTAACAAAGAGAAAAGCTCCCAATCAACAAATCCTTTGAAAATGTATATATTGAATAATTAACCCAAAACTAAAGATACATATCGGCTAAACAACTTCAAGATCTATTCGCATGTAATCCCGATTATATACTGCCCCGTTTCTTCTAATAAAAGCAGTAAATCTTTACTCCAGTTATATTTGCTATTAAAGCACGTTTCAGCAGTCAACAAAATAAACTATAAACAATAGCATATGGAGCCGCCGAACGGATGGCATTTAATTCTTAGAAATCCTCCAAAACAACTTGCACAAGATGCTGAGAAGGTTCAAAATTGTAGTACGTAATTATGTCTTTATTAAATGTTTTAACATGGAAAATGTTTAACGAATTGGAGATGTGACGCTAGTACGGGGCTCTTCTAGCCATTTGTGTGACGCTTGAAAAATGTGCCGTTTTCGCGAATTTTTGCAAGTTGTACGTATTGCAGGTGAATGTTGGGCCAACTTTCTGGAGAGAATGTGAAAATGTACGATTCGAAGGGTCGGAAATACAGGGGTTAAAACGATTTTGTGGACACGAAAGCGTTCGGTGCTGTTACATCGCATACTTTTTGAAAGATCCAAATGTGATTTGGGGCTAGTTGGAAATAGGATGAATCAACGCTCATTGTACGCGCTGGATTTTAGCGTCTGCGATGCACGGGGGCGAAGTTAAAGGGGTAGAAAGCTGATTGAAAATTGGATGTTCGAATAAACAGGGGGAAAGAAAAAATGTCGAATTTGGTTTTTGGTAGTATGTGGATGAATCTGTGGGTTTTTAAGAATTTTGCGGCTCAGGTTGATTTAGGGGTTACAAAATGGCGAAAACGTTATAATTATCAGAACAACCTTAACATGAATATTTGTGTGAAATTCGCTGTTTGGGGATCTTCTGCTGGTTGATTGTATTTTTTTTTTAAATTCGGGATCTGGGAATTTTGCGGCCCAGGGGCATTTGGGGGTTGCAAAGTGGGGAAAACATTATAACTATCAGAAAAACCGTAAAAACAAGATTTGCGTGAAATTCGCTGTTTTGAGATTTTATGCTGGTCGATTGTATTTTTTAAGAGAATTCGGGATGTGAGAATTTTGTGGCCCAGGCGGATTTAGGTGTTGCAAAATAGGGAAAACGTTATAATTATCAGAAAAGTTTTAAAATCAATATTTGTGTGAAATTCGCTGTTTGAAGGCTTTCTATCGGTCCATATTCGGGATGTGGGAGTTTTGCGGCCCAGTTGGATTTGGGAGATACAAAATGGGGAAAACATTAGAATTATAAGAAAAACCTTAAAATCAATAGTTGTGTGAAATTCGCTGTTTGAAGATTTTCTACTGGTCAATTCTATTTTTTATGAAAGTCGGTGATTCCGTTGTGAGAGGGGGAGGAGATTAGCCTGTTTTCTCATTTTTTAAATAAGGGAAATGTGAAATTGTAAATTTGCAAGTAAATAGTAAATAGCGTGTCGGATTGTATTTTATTCTAACATAAATAATATTACGTGGGTTAATGTCATTGCCGGGCTGCAGGGTTGGGATGTTAGTGTCAGTTGTTTGAACTTAAACTTAATGCGCGATTGTAATAGAAAACATTGATGGGGACTTTAAAAATATAAATACGATACATATGTATATATAATTATATAGGGAAAATGCAGTTACTTAGTTTATACAATGTAAAAGCTCCCCATACAAAAAATCCGTTTATATTTGCTATTAAAGCATGTTTCATAAGTAAACAAAATAAACTATGAATAATAATAATATGTGGAGCCGCCGATCGGAAGGCTTGTAATTCTCACAACTCCTTTAAAACAGCTAATAAATGCCATAATAAGAATGACTCATATAAGCAATACATCTTCTAAAGTTATATAAAAAAAATTAAAGTAATATCAAATTCAACATCTTTATCTAATTGCAAATTAATATTAAAGTGTACAAGAGGCTGAAAAGGTTCAAAACTGTAGTACGTATTATTTACTAATGATCTGCTATGCAGCTACACAGTAGAACTTCGCAGTAAGGTTTCCCGTGGCGTATAATAAACAATAATAATACGGATGTGAACAATTTTAAAACTTTTTATTTCTATCCCTTGCAATTTTTTCAGATTTTGGAAATTTTATGCCAGACTTGAAAATTAGCAAAATTCATTTTCAATGGATTAACGAAGGTTGGTAAATTGCAACTTCTATAAATTTTGAATTGACAAAAGTATTTACAAGCATTTACATTCATACTATTATCTTTAAGTGGGTAATGTTTTTCTATCCTAATACTGAATATTAAAGAAATTAATAATCAAACTTTGGGCTCCCATAGTTTCACAGTTAGCCTATAACACAAAGAATGTTTTCCTTATTTTTCTCATACTCAGGAATTATCCCTTTACAAGGTGCATCGAGTTAATACGCCATTTTTCAGCAACCAGTATACAGTTACATATGTTTACATATAGAGTGCGGTAAATCTAGTACTCCCAAAAAGAACAGAAAATAAAAGAAAAGAAAAGAAGTTGTTACAAACGAAATTCAATTTTCAGTAGAAAATAAAGTTAAATGCAGGTAAGCTACGCAGTACGCACACACACACACTATTTGCTTGTTTACTACTCAATAATTTTTTCCAAACGGTTTTTAAACGCACTTACAGAGCTTGCACAAACAACTCTTTCTGGTAGGGCATTCCAGTATGCAAACGATCTGTTTGTGATGAAGTGAAACCGGTGAGACGTTTTGAACTGCTCCTTGCGTAGCTTAAAATGATGACCACGTAGACGACTATCATCGTTGAGCTGGACAATGGGTGACGTAGATGGAAAAAGGTTATGTGTAAAATGAAAAATTTGAATGAAATTCCCTCTGATTATTCGTATTTCTAGTAGTAATCTTTAGTTTTGCCAGTCGTTCTTCGTACGGTAAGTTCCGAAGACTCTGAGGCCAGCGAGTGGCTGCTCTTTACACTGTATATCTTTAACTAGCCCATAAGACAATACAGGTGATGAAAACCCCAATATAGGACATACGTAAGTGGTATATAATTAAACAGCTAACTGCTGAGATATATTCGTAAATGTTTTCTGAAGAAGATAGATTTTGGATCTAGCTGATTCAACTATGCTGGTAATATGGTCCGACCAAGCTAAAGTGAATGTTACAGTAACTCGTAGATCTAGTTGGATATCAGTATCGTCAATCTATGAAGTAAGGAAGACGATAATACTTTTTCCTACTTGAAGCACCGAAAATTTGTTAGTGTTTTTTATTTATTTATTTATTTATTTATTCTCTAACAGGCTAAGGCCTAATTACAATAGAATATAAAAAAAAGTAAAAATAACAATAAAATTGCTTAATTAGAATAAACAAAACAAAAAGAAACATAATTATTTTGAACTATACAGCAGTAGTATAATGTCTGAGTTAGCGGGTTTACTTTATAAAGTGATTACGTTGGATTTGTTATGGAGAAGTATTGTTTAAGTTGCATGGCCAGGGAGTGATGTGTTTGCGTAAAGTCAATATCAGATAATACAGATACTTCATTAGCAAGTTTCATAAAACAATCGATCGGAGATCTACGCGTTAATGTTGAAAAATGTATATAAAACAAAGCAGAGTTCCTTATAAATCTACTGGGAACTTTTAATTTTAATAAAGCCAGAAGTTTGGAATCGTTTATAAAATTGTTGAAAATTTTAAATCCAAACATCAGAAGATTGTAGTTTCTGCATGCTTCCAAGCTAGGTATTTCAAATTCCTCACGGAGCCTAATCGTTCTCACTGTTAGATAATTCGGAAAAGCATTATGTTTTTTATAATACAAATATCTCAAGAATCTATTTTGAACCTTCTCCAATATTTGTTTAGGTCCTATATTAATAGGATACCATACAACAGATGCATACTCCAGTTTAGATCTGACGAATGCATTATACAAAATTTTCAATGATTTAATACTTTTAAAATGATAAGATTGTCTGATAATAAAACCTAAGTTACGCAAAGCTTGATTTTTGATAGATTCAATGTGCCGATCGAATTTGAGTTTGGAATCATAGTAAACACCCAGGTCTTTAACATTAACTACTTTGTTGAGGATTTCACCATTCATCACATAATTGTATGATAATTTACTAGATTTTAGTGTTAATGACATTACATAACATTTGGTGATATTAAAACATAGTTTGTTAGAGAGACTCCATTGATAAACTCTGTTGATGTCCTCTTGCAACGTTAAGTGATCAGATATGTTTTCAACCTCATAATAAAATTTCATATCGTCTGCAAATAGCAAACAGGTGGCGTGTGTAATTACTTCAGGTAAGTCATTAATAAAGGTTAGAAACAGTATTGGACCAAGGTTCGAACCTTGGGGGACTCCCGAGTTTGCTTTAAATTTACCTGAAGTGTTACCATCGTGTCTTACACAAAAATACCTGTTTTGCAGATACGATATAAAAAACTGTATATCATCCGGCGACAATCCATAATTATATAGCTTTTGTAGTAATATATCGTGGTCAACTGAGTCGAATGCTTTTTTAAAGTCGGTATAAACCACATCAACCTGTTTTTTATTTTCGAACGTTAACGTTGCATCATGAACAAAAGATACCAAATTAGTACATACCGATCTTTTAGGGACAAAGCCGTGCTGACAGTTGCTAATATAGGGTTCGATATGATTCCAAAGTCTATTGTATACAATTTGTTCGAATACTTTGGCAACGGCAGATAATATTGAAATAGGTCTATAGTTCTCAATCAAAGATCTGTCACCTGATTTAAATATTGGGTTAATTATTACCTCTTTCCATTGGTTCGTAAAAACTTGAGTTTTAAAGGAGAGATTAAATATGTAAAGTAGTGGAGTTTCAAGATATGTTGCACATGCTTTGATTATATAAGGCGGAATGCCATCTATCCCAGCAGAACGTTTTGGTTTGAGTTTTTTAATAGCTAAATAAAACTCTTCGCGTGTAACTAAATTTAAATTAATCAGATTCTGAGTACGAACTTCATTATTAAAGGCAGTAACCAGTCAAAGCTCCAACCAACCTGTTTTTGCTTTAAGTCAAAAACTATTTTTAAATAAATAAAAGTAATATTTTGAACCCAGCATATACAGGGTGAACACCTCAAAAAAATAAAATATTTATTTTTGCTACAGCTGAGAAATAGATAAAAGTGATAAAATCTACATACCTCAGGCTTTACCATTGACGAAAGTGGGAACCAACAGGGTAAATGTTGTAAGAAATAAAAAAATAGTCAACAATAAATTCGTTGTATTTAAGGCAGCCGCATCTCACCGACAGGAGACATCCTCGGTGTCCGCAGCAGCAAATTCCCGTTTTACTGTCGGGATACCGTCGATCATTGAAATCGCTCAGGCAGGCTCATTTTCAGTCATTGAAGTTCGAATCCCATCGCCGGTAATGGTTTTTTTATTTAAAAAAGTTTTCAAAAATTACAAATTCTACAGAAACCATACAAAATAGAGTTAGCTAAAAAAACAAATTTTCTCTAAAATTTCAAAAATGTAATTATATACCCGGTGTTCTATTGAAAATAAAAAGGTTGATAGCGGCTTTCGGTATAACCGGAAGTATCACTTCACTTCACAGTCAAAATATTGTAGTTGTAGTCGCTCTTACACATAAAATCCATGGCCAAGGTTTAGGATTATTAATTTTATTCGTTCTCTATAATGTTATTAAAGAAAGAAAAAATTAAAAAAAACATTTTAGAGGTATGTAATGGTAAATGTAATAAAATGTAATAAACACACACACACACACACACACACACACACACACACACACACACACACACACACACACACACACACACACATACACAGATTTTTGGGGTGAATCCAATACTTCCTTTATTGTAAAAGGAAGTAAAAAGAATGTTACATTAATTCAAATAAAATTAATGGTAAACCTATATGCCATTTTTTACAGTTTTATTATACAGGGTCATTCACGTAAGAGTACGAGCCTGACTAGGTCAAAATTCCACACAAAATACAAATTCTTGGTAAAATGTATTTTGGGTTGCATTTTTACCTGGTCAGGCTCGTACTCTTATGTGAATAACTCTGTATTACATATAAATCGTTTCCTCTTTTCATTGCCAGAATAGAACACAATAACCCGTTACTCTAGCATAATTTGCAGCAACGGAAAACTCATTCTATATAGTACCATTGCACTTAATCCGCACGCTTTTCCTTTCTATTCCAATTATTGCCACCATAGCTCGTGGCCAAGTTTTGTAAACCTCTCGAAACCAACTCCCGAGACAGGTTTGGAAAGTGTTCTGAGCGATGATCGTTTATTTTCTTTCAGGGTCCAGTATAAATTGCTCGTAACAAACGGAGCCAACAATTTTGCGGTTATTACACCATTTAAGTAACTGGATCTGTTGTCATTGAATGCTTTTACGGGTGAACATTAGTAGAGCGCCCTTCGGTTTTTAAACTATTGGCAGCCACAAAAATAATTCTGGTCGCTTTTTGAAGATTACTATTAGAATTTGCTCCTTTTCAGACAATGTTTTAAGCATCGTTGCAAGTGTTCTCTTTTATGATCAAGAGGTTTAACACACGGCTACCCGGAAACTTTCACGCTGCCTGTAGCAGTTATAAAGTAAAATTTTACAATCAATTATCGTGTTGCTCTAATGTAATGTTGCTTTTAATTGTTGCTTGTCTAATATCTATGTTATTAAATGTTATACAAGAAAAATTAAAGTAGGTTGCAATTAGAACAATTCATAATCGTTTTATACCTTAACATAAAATGCACCAAATATAGATAGCAAAATAATTATTGTATCGTCTGCAAACTATTTTTTTAATATTCATGCTAACACTGGGTTTCTTGTCAATGCGAGACAAATTTGCACAAATTAGAGATACTAATTTAAAGTCTGCACGTCAAATCTATGTAAATTGTCACACAACAACGTTAATTGCGCGGAAAGTGCTTATTTCATTTATCGTAATAGAATCCTTTAGAGGGAAATGACTGATTTAGTGCAGTCTTGTACGCCCAACATAGAATTTGAAAACTTAGTGGAAGACGAACAACATTATAAGATATTATGCAAGATATTATTTTTCAATCTTAATCACTTGGCTTCTTTCCATTAAGACAAAATATAGATTAAATTCGCATGTAACTTGCCTAGAAGTATGCATTATTTACACATTCTGTTCACTTAATAGTAAATTAAGTAGTACTTCAATCACATTTTTAATAAGAAATAGAAATAGTGATAACAAATGGTTCTTGGTAGATAGATTGAATCACCATATTCGCCTAGTTTGACTTCACATATTAAGTATTGAATATTAATTAAAAATCTTGGAATAGTAATGTTCTTGTTTCATAATATTTTCTGTATAGAGAGACAATGTTATCGATTGTAATAAAAAGTGAATAAAATTTTAAAATAATACTGTTTTCTGTTTCCTAATGAATATTGTGGCAACTCATTTGCTATTTGTGCACAGAAATGCGTGTGCTCCCTACCAGCTTTTCAAATAAGTGAATATTTAAATAAATAGTTATGTAAGGCCATCATTTATGACCTCTAAAACTCCAGAAATTATGAAAACATATCATTCAGTATTTTAAAGGTTTTCACTAAAATGCAACTAGGTTGGTTAAATAAAAAAATGAGTTGCAGGAGTTGATTTTTACTTACAGTGCGCTTTGGGCCCATCTTCAGCTTTTCACCAACAGCACATTTGGTTAGGTCCGAACTCGGTTTTGTTCACTATATTCCACACAACAATAACAGCAAGCAGTGTTCGCACTACAATAACTAACGTGCTTGTGCTACTAATTCGCTTCGGACTAGATTAAACCTCGTGTGTTATCACCGCATAGGTAAAGTCCCATTATTTTCCTTTGAAACCCTTTTGTCATTCCTATAGAAAATGTTATCTGTAGGCAATTGTCTAAACCTTTTTATCGTCTATTGCACATTGAATTATACTTTTTATCTTAAGTAGATCTCCTACTAATTTCTTAATATGGCCAATAATTTTCTTTAAATTACTCTGAAATATTGCGCGGTAACTAATTCTGATGAAATAGCTTATCTGTTACTATAATACTAAAAAGTCCATTTTCAGTACCTTTAAGAAAACGAGTTATCTGATTATCTTAATACTTTCAGCTGTTGCTTAATAAAACTAAACGAAACCTCATTGACTTGAATGAGATAACATTAAATATTGACTTTACATAATAGCTTTGGCAAATATGGGGAGTAACGAACGGTCAATTAACTTCGTTTGTTACAAATGCAATTTTTACGTGATACAGAGCATTATCTACGTCTACGACGCCGCGTTCTACAAAACTCGGCTTAGAATAAAAACATGATTTACATCCATGTGCTGAACTGTCAACGGGTTGTCACTATGACCTTACTAGACTTTCAGCCACAATTATTAAATCAACAAAGACTTTTGAAAATGCTAAATATTTTGGTTAGAAATCCAAGTTATATTTTTATTAAAATATATTTTAAAAAATACTACTCCTAACAAGAATTAATATTGGTTCTCATTTAAACAAAGGAACAAAGAAAAATTATAAAGATATACAGTTAACGAAATTTCTAGAAAAAGATTGTAAAACAATTTTTCTAAAATTATTTGTGTGGCTCCA
This sequence comes from Agriotes lineatus, assembly GCA_940337035.1. Classification (NCBI taxonomy): domain Eukaryota; kingdom Metazoa; phylum Arthropoda; class Insecta; order Coleoptera; family Elateridae; genus Agriotes; species Agriotes lineatus. Next base: position 14,668 of record CALNHX010010894.1, on the reverse strand, counting down.
ATTTCCTTAAAATAGTTTTTGTTTTAAAGTATTTTTTTTAATAAAACGTTTACCCGCAGTTTACTATCACAACAATCGTATATCTGTGTTAAACTGAGAGCTGTCCAATTCCCAACACAAAAATATCGAGAAACAACGATTCGCGGATGACCAAAAGTCACAAACGGACTAATAGACGAGCTTTACGACTAGGCGGTTTTTCAACCGAAACAATATACAAGATATTCCAGAAATCGCAATAAAACGTCAGGTGGCCGGGACGGATCGGCCCACCGGAAAACCAAGACGATTCCAGGCGGCCAACGCCGCTGGCAGCTGGCGCCAGCTACTTTTTGTGATGATAATTAATTACAGATTGTTTAATACTTTAATATACTGTGTGATAGGTGCCGGCAGGTGCTGAGTGGTGTTGAATATCTCACGGCACTTGTGAAAGTTAAGCTCCAGTCTGCTTGGTCAGTACTTGGATGGGTGACCATCTGGGAGCGAGCTTAAACAGGCTCCACTACCTCAAGTATCTCCGCCGAATTTAAAAACTGCACACACCCTCAGCGGCTCGGTGCGCTCGGCGCCCCAACACTGTGTAGACGGTATAAGGGGTTACAGATTATCTATGTATGAATGTGGTAGGTGTATAAGCTTACTTTTAGTTATCACGCCACGTTTAGATTTATGCTATTGTATATACATCCACTTTTCTTTTTTCGGTATGCTTGTTTGTATTTCATAAAATAAAATAAAATGAGTCGATGCAAGCACCCTCATCAATACTTCGTAACACTGTTAGCACTGAGCGGTGTGTGCCATGCCACACATTTAGTCTTGGTAATCTTTTAAAATAGTGCTTTCAATGTGACATGGTCGTTATCATATTATGTTATATACATGATCGTGCCATATGTGCGACGACTTGAGCTAAAGATAATTCGAAAAGAAGATGGTAACCAATACCTACAAAACCTAGATGGCGAAGTCAGTTTAAAATCGAGCCGGCGATTTATCAATAGCGTTAGCGGAGGATATGACTGGGGCAGTAATGCCGATAATATAGCAGTTCAGAGTTAAAGCTGAAAAGAGATAAAAATTTGCATCCGTTTCTTGAGATTATTTAAATAAAAATCTCTTCCGCACCAAGATTCGAACTCTCAATCTCAAGCTTGACAGTGCACTAGTGTTCACATTATACAAATCTGATAGCGTAATAAAGATGACGCTTAACATCTATCACTGGTAACGCCAATGCAAATCGAAGAATACGTACAAAGATAAAAAGGACAAATCTCGCCCAAAAGCCTTTCAGTTCTTTGCATTAATATTTCACACACAATCGCGCAAACGTCATCCAGATCGGTTATATCCTTCTCGAATTAGCATGTTTACAGCATCCATACGTTACAAGGTCCAAGCAGCAGAAAAATATAATCAAATCAAATGTAACAATTTATTCCTTTTTCAAATATCAATTCATACTTGGAACCCCCTTTAAGAATTGCTAAGCCTCAATCAACTCAATGCTATATTTTACTAATTTTTTAATTAAATTTCTTATTACTGCAGTGTGATTCTAATATCCTAATTACGATATTTAATAAGAATGCCAATGCTGTCATCTGACCTTATTAAAATTCGTTCAAAATAAATATCCACTACTATTAGCATTGAAATATGATACCATAACAATATTGATATGGAATATCAGAAATTAAAAACACAATAAAGAAAACATTTGCATTAAAAATAATACCAAAACTAATATGTAAATACTAAAATTTTACGGCTTTTTGTGATAACAGTGACATAAGTGGAAATTTTTCGATAAATTTCCAACATTTTCGATTATCAATAATAGCCGTTGTTATAGAAAATTTCGAACTAAATAAGCATAAAGGATTCCGTTTCCATTCGCCGGATTCTTTCCACCGGATTGATGACGTCGGAATCCGTCACGCCGGAATTCGATTCGCCGGAAGTCTTTTGACCGCAATGCATTTCACCGGATATCAAGATTTTTTAATTATAAAATATTGTGTCCGGCGAAAAAATCCGGCGAATGGGAAAGCACTGTTATGAGACATTCAATTTAAAAAAACTATCAAAGTCTGCAAATAACCTAAACAAGCTAGAAAAACAGCGCACCCTACAATCCGGTGAAACGGAATTCGGCGAATAGCTTTCTGCTGAAATAATTATCCGGCGAAACGAATTCCGGCACTGGCATAAAAGATATTCTCAAAGTAATTTTTAATATTTTAACATTTCTAGTAGAAGGTTGAAAGTCAAACGTACCGTACAAATCAAAACCAAATGGCAAGCGTTTGTATAGTGGTACAGTGTTTCTCATAAATTTGGACACATAGAAAACTTCTTATCTATTTATCGGAAAATTTTATTCTTGATAAAATTATCTGCATCTTCTTGGTTAGAAATGCACTTGTAAAAATCTGAATATCTCCTTTCGTATACGAAGAAGGTTCGAAAATGTGAAAATAGCTCAAGAATAAAGATTATCTTATTTTTTTAAATACACAAACATGTAATTTGGACATATTTGTTATAACATTTTAATTAAAACTTATAGTTCCTTGGGATTGTTATTGGTGTTGGGCTGATTTGTTATTAATTTTTTTTACTTTGGACACATAAAATTTAATTTGTTAGCACTTACTTTTATTACCGTAATTTTCTGGTTGCTAATTGAGACAAATTCAAATTCGACAGTAATACACAGTGCCTGAAGAACTTAAAAATTATCTTCTCTATTATCACAAATAAGCGAGATGTAGCCATAAAACGAAAAGTGAAGAAATCGCAAGCAAAAGACGATAGCCAATTTTGGTTTCCACCATCAGGTTTTCTAAAAAAGAGATCGAGGATCGAGGTCCATTTTTCCACGTCTCCTAGAATTATCGAGATTGCCTATGAATACATCAAAATTTGCCCACCCTTACTAATGTGACTTCCAAAATTCCAGTGCTATATTTCTTCAGTTTCGTCAATCAATGTTTAATCAACAAGTAGTGCTTACCTATTTGAAATATTTTACTGGTTACGTAACCTTTCCTGTATAATCTATTGGAGAATATAATTCGTTGAATATTGAGCCAGTCATCTTTTAATTTAGGAACATTGGCCAACAGGACGTTGTACTGTACAATGTAGTCACTCACTATTATAAATTTGGTACAAGTTAAGTTGCGTTTCTTTCACCTGTCAAATAATAGTATATTATACATCAAGGTAGCGAAGCGCATTATTATAACCTGAGCGCATATTAGATACTGAGCGCGCAGCGCGAAGTATCTAAAGCGCGAAGGTTATTAGACGATTCGCTAGCGTGGTGTATATACTATTTTTTGCACTACCAAACGGCTTAATGCCTAAATTCCCAACAAATTTTGAAAATATTTTAACTGTCAACCTGACAATACAGCTTTAAAACGTCAAAATTAAAATAGTCATATTTGGTAACATAGCAATTTATCAGTTACCACGGTGAAAATTGTTTATTTTACTTTGTCTCCCTTGGTGGAGAAAATCAACTTCACAACCTCAAAATAGGCCAATAACGGTGCGTTCTGAGACTGGTAGTGAAAAAAATAATTTGTAAAGCCAGTTGATTTTTTTTCGTCTTTTTCATTCGTTCTAAGTATAAGAAGCAACAGTGCATCATAAATACTTTTTTGCACTACTAGTCTCAGAACGCATCGTTATTGGCCTATTTTTAGGTCGTGAAGTTGATTTTCTTCACCAAGGGAGAGAAAGTAAAATAAACAATTTTCACCGTGGTAACTAATAAATTGCTAAGTTACCAAATATGACTATCTTAATTTTGACGTTTTAAAGAGCTGTATTGTCAGGTTGACAGTTAAAATATTTTCGAAATTTGTTGGGAATTTAGGCATTAAGCCGTTTGGTAGTGCAAAAAATAGTATATACACCACGGTAGCGAATCGTCTTATAACCTTCGCGCTTTAGATACTTCGCGCTGCGCGCTCAGTATCTAATATGCGCTCAGGTTATAATACTGCGCTTCGCTACCTTGATGTATAATATACTATTACTTTAAGTAAAATATATAGTATTACGCTCTTTCTAGTATATCTATATTTTAAGTTATTCTATTATCTTATTAAATACAATTCGCGCTGAGCCTAATAATCTATAATTTTTTTATTAATATCATTTCCTTATATTACCAATGCTAAGCAACTCTTCCTACGAATTCGTATTCTCAGATTTGCTATTATAACTCATAATATTTGTAATGTTGCTACCAACAGCAAATACTAAGCAAGATTCAGCCCCAAACCAAAGTTTCTCAATGACTCATATCAGCTTCAAACCGTAGCAAAGGATCGTTCAGGCTGCATGGAGATATCGGAGAAACGACTAGCTACAGTAAAAATCTGGTGTGATACACTCACACAACTTCTTTTTACAGTGATCTTATAATTAGCCAAAAATTTGATTTTAAATTTTTAAGCATTTGTCAAAAATTTTCAAAAATTACAAATTCTACAAAAACGGTACAAAATAGAGCGTCAGTTGAAGAGACAAATTTTCTCTAGAATTTTAAGCTGAATTCAAAAATGTAATAATATACCGAGCTTTCTATTTAAAAAAAGAGTTAATAAAAAAATAGAAAAAAAATAAAAGAAACCCATTTTAGAAGTATTCAACTGGAAAATCACCTATCTCACATCAATATACATTGAAAATTTAATAAAAATGTGAAGTTTGAAAAAAATCCTTTGATCCGTTTTTAAAAAAATGGAAAACAACTGAAAAATCATAAGAGTAAACACCTACTTTCGGTTATGCGATTTTCTTAAAAAGCTTGGTGTCACATCTACATAGTAAACAAAACTCATATACGAAGTTTCAATGTCATACCTCTTTTCGTTTTTGAGATATTCTGTTCACAGACAGAAACACAGACAGACAGACCAATGAAAAAAAAATATGTTTTTTGGGTTCAGGACGTGAAGATCTGTTGAAACTCAATTTCGAATTTTTGGGGTGAATTCAATACTTCCTTTATTATAAAAGGAAGTAAAAACGGAGAGCGATTCTTATTTTTCTATTAATAGTAAAAGGTATTCGAAATTACCAGTTAGTGCAAACGACTCTGTATACAACCGATAAGTCCATAAGCTTGCGAGAACTCTTAAACTCACTAAGTACTATGCGTAGCCAGCTGGCTACCACCTGAAACAGATTTCAAAAGGAAACAATCAATCAATAGCTCAATAGCTTGCATTAGATAGACAACCATTAATAAGCACGGACTAGGTTTATATTAGTTAACGATAATACAGACAATACAGTATCAAAGAGCGACTTTATATCATGGGTCGAAAGGTACAAACGCAGCGCAATCTATTGTGTCCACAAAATTACAGAGACTAACTCCAAATTACATAAAGACTACAAAACAGACACTATAAGGTATGCTAATTACTAGAACAAGCGCAATATAGGATACTAATATACCAGTTCGCGGTGATGCCGCAAGCAAGCAAATCGTAGCTTGCCATGTTACCATGATGACGCAAGAAAACAAAGTATGCTAATTACAGCTTTACGGTGATGTTGCAGGCAAGCAACTTCTAGCATACCACCACATATTTAATAGTTCAGAGTGTTTCAGTAAATGTATCAGTGATTTATAACTAAAGGGCAAATTAAGATGCACAAAAAAGTCAAAAATATGTGCACATATTGCAATGGTTTGATCTGTGTTGTAATATTATAATGAAGATGATAAAATAAATAGCAATTAACACTACCTGCATATATATTTTTATTTAGGTCAATTTCGACTGACTAAAAATATTCACTGGGTTCGTTAATTATTTATAAAGTAAACAGTATTGTGCCCTTTATTATACTTCATCCGTCTGCAATTTAATCTTACAGAGGCTAGCTCGGTAGGCAGATGACTCACATCTCAAGCTGGGTCCCTGATACGTTAATATTAAACTCGTTTGATACGCCACTGGAATATAAATTTAACTCGAGCGCGCAGACGCTATTTCTGTCAAACTCCTAGCACAAATCGGTTTATTTTGGTTAGTGTTTCGTTTTTGTGATTAAAACCAGTAAAAGGTGTTTTATAAGCGATTTATCAGGTAAATTTTGAATTATCGCGCTCTTAGCGTCACTGATTCTCATTTGTTTGCAGGCAAAAACCTCCACTTCGTTGTTACAACATTAAATTGTTTTTTGGAGCGTCGCTAAGGAATTAACTTAACCTCAAACTTGATTGTGGCAATTACTGGATATTTGATTTTTGATGGATGCTAAACTCTGCCTGGGTCTCGTTCATGAAGTTTGCTCTAGTAGTCATGCGAATTTCTGGTTGCTAACACCGTTAGTTTGGTTGAAAAACTAACCTGACTTCTTTGCAGGGCTGCGGTAGCTCCTACGGACTGCAGCTCCTGGTGGGGCTATGACGCAACGCCCACTGATCACAAACCCCAATTCAGAATTTGGTCATAACGCCCAACTTCGATTCTGGTCACAACGCCCAACTTGGTCACAACGCCCAATTTAAATTTTGGTCACAAACGCCCAACTTGGCCATAACGCCCAAAAACGATATTGGTCACAACGCCCACCGACACCTGTTATAGGAGAGAGCTATCGACGCCACTTAAACCACCGTTTTGGTGATAACGCCCAACTTCGATTTGGTCACAACGCCCAACTTGGTCACAACGCCCAATTTCGATTTTGGTCACAACGCTCAATTTGGTCACAACGCCCAATTTCGATTTTGGTCACAACGCCCAACTTGGTCACAACGCCCAATTTCGATTTTGGTCACAACGCCCAACTTGGTCACAACGCCCAACTTTGATTCTGGTCACAACGCCCACTTTTGATTCTGGTCACAACGCCCTACTTGGTCATAACGCCAAGTTTGATTTTGGTCACAACGCCCAACTTTGATTTTGGACATATCGCCCAGGCGGCACAGAAAGTAAGAAAAATGTGTATCTAAAATGAATAATAATAAATTAAACTTTTAAGATGAGGTAATAGGTAGGAAAATTTTCAAGTTCCCGTAGGTACCTAGTATTAATATTATTTATTTTTCATAATAATTCAGTGGCGTAATGCGTTGTCCAAAAAGTTTCTAAATTCGGATTATAACATATAAAATTGTATTTTTTATATGGAACTCATAGTTAGCTGTGGCATTATGAGAAACAGGATTTTCTCCCACATCAGTGACATATGTCGTATGGGATCGAGTTATTCATTTTCACTACATTATAGCAACAATTTACAATTTTTAATATTTCGTCGTTTCTAGTTGAAAACTTGTGCCATTTAGAATATACGTGATTAAACAAAGTATTTGCGTTGTTAAAATACCACCGTTTGATTGACAGAATTAATCACCTTTGATTGTTGCTTATAATATTATAGTGTCCTTCATATATCCATTTATCAGAACATTTTATTGTCCATTAAAACCTCTGCAGTTTCTCAAATTAAAAATGCATTTGCAAAATGTAAATTGGAAGTATTTGTTATAACATATCTATTAATAGTTATTTAACAAACAAGTCTGTTAATGAGAGCGATTAATATCGAGACATTTTAATGCGCGAGCGCCAGCGAGGGCGCTAATTGTAGATATTATTAATCGCCGATTAACATACGAGTTAGTTACAATATTTTTCCATTGATCGTACATTATTAATTTGAAGAAAATCTAATTTTATTCCATGAAAAAAATTTGATACATATTAAAGTTTTGACATTAATGATACCGGGTGACCATAAATGGTTGTGATTTTTTTCTTATGTTGGCACTGTTTATGTTGGTGACATTGTAAGTCTATGTCAAATATAAGGTTAGCAGGTTAGGTTTTGAGTCAGTTTGTGTCAAAACTGACGCAAAACCTAACCTACTAACCTCGAATTTGGCATAGACTTACAGTGCCACCAACATAAACATATTTTTAAAATCGTTTATTAATAAAATCATGTATTAATAAGAGTCATTAATAGACGATTCTCTATACATTAATGAAACCCATAAATAAACGATCACCGGAAAAAAATATAATTGATTTTAAATTGTTATTTTGGTCCGTTTGTTATTAAAATTATTTAAAAATTTTACACAAAATTGAAATTTATTTGCACTGATTTCGAATCACGTAATATCCTGGTTGCTAAGTTAAGGGAAACTCAGGTTTGACAGTACACGTTTATCGTATCCGTTGATAAGTTAACTTTGAAGTATTTCATTTGGTAATACACAGCGTGGTAAGAAAAAAATAGGAGAAACCAGAAAAAAAATGTTTTCGGAGCAAGTAACTGTGACTTTATGTTTGACACCTACTTTTAACCTCTTTAAATAACATTTTTGTCTATTTTGAAAAATAACGGTACTTTATTCTTGAATCATTTTCATATTTTTAAACCTCCCTTGTATACGAATATATTTACATTTTGGCAAGTGCATTTTTAGTTTGAGAAGATGTAGAAACTTGTATCAGGAATAAAACACTCTGATAAATGGATGATAAAAAAGTTCATGTGTTACAAATTTATGAGGGACAGTATATGTTACATTATACAGATTGGTGGTGGATAGTGTGAACATAGGCAGTCCATTGAGCTAGAATACAGTTTATGGGCTTTGTATGCGTTAGACAGAAGTAGACATATATGATTTAAAATCTAGTATCCTAGAATTCAGTGTTTTCTAAAAACAAAACCTTTTGATCCTGCAAATACTAGATGTTAATTACATATAGGTCTGTTTATGCCTAACGCATACAAAGTCCATAAACTGTATTCACACACATTTCATTACTTATGTTCACATTTTCCGCCACGGGTTATGACCAAGTTGGGCGTTGTGACCATAATCAAAAGTGGGCGTGTGACCAGAATCAAAGTTGGCGTTGTGACCAAGTTGGGCGTTGTGACCAAAATCGAAATTGGGCGTTGTGACCAAGTTGGGCGTTGTGACCAAAATCGAAATTGGGCGTTGTGACCAAGTTGGGCGTTGTGACCAAAATCGAAGTTGGGCGTTATGACCAAAACGGTTGTTTAAGTGGCGTCGATAGCTCTCTCCTATAAGAGGCGTCGGTGGGCGTTGTGACCAAGTTGGGCGTTGTGACCAATATCGTTTTTGGGCGTTATGGCCAAGTTGGGCGTTGTGACCAAAATTAAAATTGGGCGTTGTGACCAAGTTGGGCGGTGTGACCAGAATCGAAGTTGGGCGTTATGACCAAATTCTGAGTTGGGGTTTGTGACCAGTGGGCCGTTGTGTCCAGGCCCCCTCCTGGTGATATCTGCCGGATTCGGGGTCCTGCGGTGCTGCTGGCGTTGTGGGAGCCTCCTATACGCTGTGCTGGTATGCTGCTGCTAAAATCTTGAGCTCAGGAAATTCAAAATGTGCCCTGGCTGATGTTCGGAAACTGCGTTGGCTTCCCCGATATCCTCGGGATGTGGTCACGATGAAAATATATTTTGGCGAGGAAAAATGTTCCCCACATTCTCACAGGTGCACTAACAATTTCTTGACACACTAGTATACTTTTTATTGATATTATTAATGATTACTAGGTAAAATATGTAAATTTTAGAAAGCACAAAAACTGCATGTCATTAATAATTTTTATTCAATTGTCTCTGGATACTGGTCGTTAATAACAATTGCTATCTAAGTTACACAAAACGAAAATTGACCAAATACAATACAATAACTTCTTACACTAATATTTCTTATAATTAAAATTATGTACAAAAATTATTATTTCTAAAATATTGTTCTTTTAATTTGGTTTTAAACTGTGTCATAGCGCCACTACACTTTGCTTTATTTTAATTATCTTTCACCCGCGTAATTACACTGACTTGTTTTTTCAATCACCAATTTTGTTTCACATCCTGCTGTGTCCATTTCTTGTAATTTTCTTAACTGTTCGCTTTTCTCCAAATTTTTGAATATTGCTGTACCATAATTATAATTGCCCTGTTCTGTTTGGTTTATGCTCGTTGCAACGTATTATCATAATTCTGTTTCAATTACCTTTATTTAAAATGCTCATAAACATATCCTCTTTAATTATTCTGACATCTACGCTTCAATTAACAAGCACCTATTATAAACCTTTTTGTGGCAGATCTATTTATTTTGGTTCGGCTTTAACCTCTTATTTTTAGCTAATTAGAATTATTGACTCCAATCTATGAAAAACGAGCTCTGCCCTTTGCCTTCTTTACTCAAATAAACTCATTACTACCAGCATTTCTTTGCAAATGTAATTACGGATTGAAATTACGTTCAATCTTGCAGTTGCATGAACTACCCCAACTCTGTGCTATCTGACTTGTTTTACTTATTTGTTGTGCTGCAAGCAGGGTTGAGTAGCGGGCTCAATACCATCTCAATATATGCGCTAAAAATGTAAAAGATATGCAGTCAATTTGTTAAAATATGCAACATTATATGGAAAGTATGCATACCAAGAAATAATAAAACAACCTGTATTAAACAAAACTTGTATCATGTGAAAAAGATTTTTAATGAAATTAAAAAAATAAGTAACAAAGTATTAGTTTAATATTAACTATAAATAATTTTACGATCAATTGTAATTAAATACAATACATTTTATTCTGATTCATCGCGTTTCTGCCTATAACACTTACAATAAGGTGTTCTCCAAATTGTTTATATTAAATCTTTGTCGCCTATAAGATAATAGTAATTTATTATACAAAACGATAAAGTTGAATTTTTATCACAAGTGATTCAAGAGTGGATAGAAATAACTTTAGCGTGGTGTATAATACAACTTTTTTTCTATAGCAAGAACTTTAACAATTTCAAAAGAAAATAAAGACGGTCAATCAGCATTTCAAATATCATTAGCTAGATTGGGTTGCTACGATAATACGAAGCTGCGATATTTAATTTAAACAAAAGTTACAAAATTAAATTACTTTATCTATCCTTGATGTTAAAGTGATACTTTATCTACCCTTGCTGTTAAAGTAAAACTTGACCTTTCGTTTTCAGTTGATAAAGCACACTTTAACATGTGCTTCGTTTCTATCTAAAACTTTATTGAGTTTTTTGCAATGGCTTTAGGTACCTATTTGACCACGAACTTCACTACAAGATATACTAAACTTATTTATTAATTCAACAAAGTGGTAATTGGCGCTTATAAATGCTAATTGTTGCGGGTAAGTCTATTTTATTTAGAATACCTTTTGCTTCCGCAATTTAATGAGATTCATCGGAAAATTCTAAAATTATTTGTTTAATTCTTTCAAATAACAGTAAAACAAGGCTGCCTGTAGCCATGTACCCCACCTAGTTATTACTGGTTGAGGGGAAAGGGAGTATTTGGAAGCTTTTCTTTGTATACCTGAATTCTAAGGGGTGCCTTAATAAACACGTTTTTTACATTGTTAATCAACTATTTACTAATGGGAGTGAGATCTAATCTCCTCCGCTACTTTATTGAATCCGTGTGCTAAGCAAGTGTTGTGAATTAAACTTTTATAAAATATTTTTAAATTTTGACTTGATTTATCATGTATGGAGCAGCGTCATACAACATCAAAAACACTTTTTGGGAACTGCTTCAGGTAAAAAAATAGCTAATTTTTCCTGAATAATTCTACATATGGTTATGTGTTCATTTTTTCAAGTTGTTTGGAATTTTCAAGTTGTTTGGAACTTATCAAATAGCTATTTATATATCTAGGGAGCAAAGGTATTCATTTCCTCCCGCCTGTGAATTTAATGCCCGACGCGTCAGCGGGAGGAAATTACCCTTTTCTCCAGTAATATATAATTACGATACACAAAGGTCAGTTATTAAATAAAAATTTAAATAAATAAATTTGGTAAATTAATACAATTAAATTTAGAAAAGTCTTGAATAAGATTGTTTGTTACGTTGAAATTGAGTAATGGAAGTTAAATTTGAAACAATTAAATCAGATCATTTAATTTTAAAAGAGTGTTGTAATAATTGTAACTAGCATAAAGTAATTTTGTTTGAATAGTAGTAAAAATATGTAGACATATTTTGGAAAATTTCTTTTGAATTAATAAAAATTTGAAATTCTGCCTTTATATATAAGAATAATTTGGTAGAATACAAATAAAAAGGTATTAACAAATCTACGAGGTGAAAATAAGTATACAGTCATTGAAGAGATTATGGAATATGGTTTAATTAGATACAAGTAAGAAGAATATAATATTTAAATGGAATTGGATGATTTAATACTAGTCCAGTCAGTAGGGGTTTTTGCCTTACAAAAAATGGAGTATGAACGGTTTTTATATATGTTGTTCAGGTCGGGATCCCGATGAAAAATCTAAGTTTTCGACCTTGGAGGAGAGCCGCGCGAGCAGCCATCTTGGATTAAAGGTGTTAAAAACTGGATTTTTCCAGATGACTCCCCAACGGTTAATCCTACGCCAAGAAAGTCCAAGAAAGTTAAAGACGACAAGATTCTTGACATTTTTTGTATATAACTATTTTTTGTAAGTCGAATATGAAAGGAGTTACAGCGGTGGAAAGATGAACAAAAATAGTGTAATTTCTCATTTTTAAAATTTCTCTTGTATTATTTCTGGCTATTCGTTATGTAGTTATAATAATTTAATAAACGTATAGTAAACTCATTTCCACACCACCATGAGGTAGAGTTAATGGCGCTTTTTTTATTGTGGTATCCCCAGTAGGCCTAATCCACAGATGCTCCAGTTTAGTGATGTTTTATGTTCGCGATTATATTATTTAGTTTTCTTTAATTTATGAAAGCCCCGGTCGGTAGATGTTGACGTCTTCATAAGATTCTTTATTCTCAATGTTATCTTCGAAGTCATTGCTCCTGAGACTTGGAACTTCCATTGATGAAATGTATTCATCTTCGTCCCCACTCTCGGTGTGAACTTCTGGTGCATTTTCGCATGATTGGCCATTACAGAATCTACACAGAATAGAGCACTTCATCCCACTTTTCCTGCAGCCACATGCTTCGCCGCATCCTCTTTTACAATGGCATGAAATTAATTTTAATAAAGTTTCGGGTGATGGATTCTCTGTCATTGTTACTGGAGTGAGCCGATTCGTGCCAACTTTCCAGCCCCAGCCTTGTGCATTTTTTTCAATTTCATACCACTGTTGGACCTGGTCCTAAATGCGTGATACCGTGCAGCGTCCTTCGTTGGTGGCAAAGAAGCAAAATTAAATGTGTTGCTAGCACTTGATTTTGTTGGTAACGGACTTCTTCCAAGGTATTTTCTTCCATGTAGCCACCAAAGCAACGAGAATGCGTTCTTCAGCATCTGCGATATCATCTGGTTTGGCATCGTGATGTTTGAATATGCCTATAATGTCATTGAGTCTTGTGCTTTTCTGGACAAGCGAAAACAAACTTTTTCCTTGGTTGTAGACGGACGACGTTGTGTCGCAGCCACTAAACGCATGGAGAAACAAAATGTTCTCAGCTGATTTTTCATATTTGAAACTACACTCTTTCGACAATTTTGCCTCTCATAGGTTTGCGAAAGTAGATGTTGCTAATACCGTCAGCAGAACTAGAAGATCGACGTCTTCTCCAATGGCGAAAACAGCATCAAATTTTGAGCACAAAGAAATCGTCGTGTTGACAATCAACACATCACCATCTTCTTCAGCCTGCTTAACTGTAATACAGTAATGTTCGTATGTTTTTACAGCATCGAAATCAGACGGACTTTATTATTTTCGATTGCTAGAAATCGTTCTTGGGAAACTAGAACCGGCGTTGTTTCATCCAAAATAACATCCGCAGATATCTGCTTTTTCGATCGGAGAAGCCGTTCTGCAGTCTTGGTATTTTTTTGTCGCCATCAAACGGATATCCATCAAAAACAACGACTGCATGTGCGAGAATATAAGTGACTTATAATTGCGTTTATATGTTAAGAATTATTCCATAGCTATACTAGATGAAAATAATTTTTTATCATTCTTTGTATTTCTCTATAGAACGTTATTCTGATGTAGAAAAATATTACAAACAATATAGTGTAAATTGTTCTTACAAAATGTATAAAAAAAATTAAGTTTAACGATATTTTGGTGAAATGTTCAACTTTCAGCTGCTGTAACTCGTTACATATTACACTTACAACAAAAATTAATATACAAAAAATGTCAGCAATCTTGTCTCCTTTAACTTTATATTGAACTTTTTTGACGTTTGATCAACCGTTGCGGAGCTATTTGGATAACACCAGTTTTTAGCACCTTTAATCCAAGATGGCTGCTCGCGCGGCGCCCCTCCAAAGTCGAAAACTTGGATTTTTCATCAGGGTCGCGACCTGAAGAACATATATAGAAACCGTTACTCCATTTTTTGTAAGGCAAAGGCCTTTTTTTGTCCCTACAGACTGGACTATACATACGAGGAATAATTTATATTAATTACTGGATTTAGTGATTGTATGGAGGACGAGTCGATCATTTGACGGGGGTTGCTGATGTGACTGATTGATTTGGATTGTTCTATTTGGTTGATTACTACAAAGTAGGAGCTGGCAAAAATAGAAGATTAGTTTGGGTACCATCTGTTAGTGGGAACTTACCAGGAAGCTGTTAGGTTGACAGTAGCATACAAG